>PXOD01000987.1:0-12435 GCA_003012165.1 Paramyrothecium roridum
TTTTTTTTTTTTTTTTTTTTTTTTTTTTTTTTTTTTTTGGCAGTGCGAACTCCGATTTTTACAAGAATAAGTCTCGGGTTCTTGCCCGTTGTGGGCGTGCGGGAAGCGGAAAGGTGGGATCGAAAATAATAGTCGAATAAGGAGGGATTGGGCTGGCGATTCTTTGATGAGGCCGTTCAGGGCATCGATAGGTCAGATAACCGATCCAGAGAGTCAGAAACGCAACCAGGAGTGCTGGGATGCCGACAGCCAGAGCCACTGCAGTCTCAGTTGAGAGGGTTGCAGGGTGCTCCATGAATATCGTGGAAGATTCTGTGCCTTGAATTGACTGATATGTGGACTTGGCCTTTTAGAGTGGTCGAAGAAGCAGAGATATCTTTTTGAGGATGTTCAGTAAATGTGCGTAAAATTGTGGGTGCAATCTGCGTGCATCCCAGTGATGCCTGAATCTAGCTGAATAAACAGCAGAACTGTAATCGAGAAGACAGAAAGGGAAGAGCCCCCAAGGGTATCTGACAGTAAAAGGTGTATGAGAGCATGAGGAACAAGACAGATGCTTGGTGGTAGCGTTGCAGCTTTAATACAAAATGCTCTCTCACCTTCGGCGTCAGCCTAGGACTACCAACATGACCATGGCATTGCGACAGTGCAGTGCTGCAAAAAAGATTTCATCATCTGAAATGCAAACCTTGTTCCATCAAGATCGGCCGGGTCGCCAAAATGGGCCGGTTGGGTCGAGAAAACGGGTCTGCCGTGAGATTGGCGTCTAAGCCGCATCGCCGTTAGACGCCAATCATGACCCATGGCCATGGATGAAACTGCCCCTTTTTGGGAGGAGAAGATTTACAGGCAAATTTTAGCAAGGTCTTACTTGACTTGCCGCGGTAAGGACTGTTAATTGCTTGATGTTCTACTCCAGGGATGAGTGCGACAATGCGATAGTGCGACAGTGCGACAGTGCGATGGCCTCGGCATCTGGCATGACCCCTGACGCGGCTGAACAAGCACCCCTGCAGGCTTGCCACCTGCTCAGCCCCCTATTGTCGTGTCGAGGCTTATAAAGGTAGGCGCCTCGGCCCAAATGCATTGCGACACTGCGACACTGCGATACTGCGACAACCGGTGCCCTCTGATAAATACCTATCAACCTGTGTTGGTGCACAAGCAAAGAGAAAGAGCAGCTATAGACCGCCAAGGAAAGATGCCACTCTTGCAGTCAAAGAGGAGAAGGCTCAATTATGACAAATGCACCTTTTGCCGCCGAGATAAGAAAAAGGTAGCTGTGAAAGTAGCTCATGTTGAGAATTTCGAAGAAAGATAAGTTAACAGTTTTAGTGTGAACCACAGGATCGGCAATGGCCTGGCCATAAATGCAATCGATGCGAGAAAATGCACTTGGAATGTTCTGGGAATGCTAAAGCTACAACGATATCTGAGCAGAATGATGAACTATTGCACGCAGACATTCCAAACTCGACTCCCCTGCCGGAATCTGAAGGCGATGACTTGCAACTTTTGGCACTTCTGTACGTTGCCTCTGCGAGCACTCACTCAACCTTCCTCTCAATTGGTCTAACCTCTTAGGCAGGTCAGTAAAGGCCGCATGGCTAAGTCGCTTGCAATGGGACTGTGATCAAATTGAGGTCTCATACTCCGAATATGCTAGAGAGCTTGGAGAGGCTGGCAACGCCCTCGACTTGTCTCAGCAGCGTCGCTGGTTGTTACAGCGCCGCAGAAGCCTTCACCAAGCTGCGGAGGAGGCGCTGAATTCTCCATTAGTGAGCACACTGGCCAAGCTCAGCATTGCACCATTCATGGTTTCCGTCGGATCGACCTATCATCCGCAGGATGCCGACTCTGCACAAGAGCTTGGATCTCTTCTTTACACAGACCCAAAGACCATCAGCAGCCTGCAGACTTGTGGGGATATTGCATCCGCACTGTCGCTCCAGGAAAGAAATCTTAGCTGCTTGGTGGGAGGGACCTCCGCAGAAGTCTGGACAGAAGAGTTTCAACGCTTTTGCGATTTGTACAGACAGTTCCGATCAATCTTGGTGATGGATACCACTACCGATGACGACCAGCTACCTGACCCACCCGAGGTTTGTCTGCCATTCATGGACGATACATCCCCAGCCTTATCCGCCGCCGTCAGATACTTTCCTCATCCTAGTGGGAAAGATCTGTTTGGCCGCACTCTGCTCCATCTACTTCTCGGCGAAGACCGTGCTGAAGACCTTGATATCATGATTAGAAAACTCCCTACGCACGATCTCAACTCGAAAGATTACTTCGGACGTACACCACTGCATATTGCTGCGACTTTAGGCAGTGAAAATGGAGTTAGGAAGCTAATGGATGCTGGTGCAGATGCCAATCAGAGAGAATACGCTGATGGGTTGACTCCTTTGCAATGCGCTGCCGCTGCTGGCCACCCGGCCATTACGAAGATGATCTTGGCAGCACTCTTGAGAAACTCTCCAAATAATTTTGCAACACAGACGCAAATGGCCCTCAGCCTCGCTACCAGAAATGGTCGCCTCGACGTCATAAGCTTACTCGACCCCGGGCGAGGCCTGCAAGAGGGCGAAAATGCCCGGGCGAATACGACAATAATCACGCCTGAGATTCCTGGCATGATGGTTGTCACAGACGGCAGCGGCTACAACTCTATCGCCAAGCTGGCAGTGGACTGGGCCGAGGACATTCCGGAAAATCTGGGGTAGAGCTATGTGTTGACCGCTTACTACCCTTGCTCGACGGGTTTATCGTGATAGAAGCAAAGTTGCAACGCTCATTTTCATGTTAGGGGTGAACTGTGTATAGATCTAGACGAATTAGGAATAGGATTATTACATCGCTCTATGGCTGCCAAAACATCAGGAGGAAGCCTTCTAGATGAAAATAGGAAATTAGCTAGTCCACATATCTGGAGAGTCAGGAGTCGTTCCGCGTCTAGATTCGACTTTAGGGTATTTGATGTCTTGTTGCACTAGCTACTCGGAGGCATTGCCGATTTGTCAGCATGCATCACGGCGACTAAAGCCAAGTTTAGAGCAGGCATCCCTCCGAAATTCATAAATTCAATGGCCTGAGAGTAATGTGACACAATATCAAAAGTGAAAGTTACTCAGGGAAAATACATCCAGAACGTTGGAACATGTTGTAGGGCCTTATACGATAACAAGTCGGAGGATGGCGTCTAATGGTTAGTACTCTCCCAGGGGCCTTTCTGTTGAGTGCGGGAGGTTCTGTGATTCAGGTACAAATGGATTCAGATTATTTACTTTTCTTAGGACTCAGTTATCGGTTTATCTCGATAAGCGAGTCAGAAAGCACCAAAAACCGTGACAACAAGCGTCTTGCCCGGTCACACGCTGTGAAACAGGCTCTTCGGACGAAAAGGGAAGCACAGCAACAATCTGGCGATAACTTCCGCGCTGCATTCGTAAAACCTGATGCGATGGCATTGAGAAAAGACAGAAGTAACGTTGTCGAGAATGCGTCTCGTCTCACCCCACTGCTAGGGGTGTTGCTCGATCCAGTCCAGGCATTGGTTGCAGATTCACCAGAATTGCAAGCATGGTGCAGCCGGCGTAAGTTTCACAGGGCTTGTTCATAACACCTAATGTACCTAAGAAAAGCTCACAACCTTGAAAAGGCCGGAGGGTTGAGGGAAATGAGCTGGTGTTCAGCACTGCGGACGAGCTGGTGCTTCACAACTTTCGAACCATCTTCCGAACAGGCTTACACGACATGGCCCTCTTAAGTGCCGCCATGCTCACCTTCTCGTTTGCGGCAACCGGATCTACAAACGACGAGCTTCTTAGATACCGTGGTCAAGCGTTGCACTCGATCCGTGTGAAGATGGTTTCTCCCGAGAATGCTGCTTCAGAGGTAACGATGGGAGCTATACTTTTACTCGCTCGCATGGAGGTTCGCAAGTCCTATGAAAGCCTGTTAGAAGAACCCCATACTAAAACTTCTGAAGACTCGTTTCAGCGTACCAGGCCAGGTCCAAATGCATTTGAATGCTATCAAGCAGCTCCTTGCCGTAAGCCGAACGCACGGTATTCACCTGACTGATCAAATCAAGCGCGCTATTTTCTGGTAAGCACCTAAAACGAAAGTCAGCAAAGCGGAACTGAGATTATCTGTAGGCAAGATTTGAACTCTTCCACCATGACAGGGTCATATCGGATAGTGGACCATACCACCTTTGCCGAACTCCAGTGGAAGAGAGACCCCTTCACGCCTAGTGACTATGTTTTACCACCTGGCTTTCGGAAGATCTCGCATCTACTAACCCAAGACTTGGTCGAGATACTGGAGGACATAAATTCACTGGGTTGCATTCGAGACATGGCCTACCATGGTAGTGATGACGTGCTATCAATGGCAAGAATCGATAATCAGCAAGCTTCCATACAATCGAGACTGGCCGAGTTGGTCCCTACATCGGGCGCGATGGAATGTATTCGGCTAGGGGCATATCTAAGTTCAACCACGCTTCGCTGCAAGATGTGGCCTGCTTCTATTGTTCCGGTAAGTGGTTTTATGCATGTGTGAACCTCTCTGTCCAGGCTTACGGGAATTTAAGCACGTATACTTTGAAAGATGAGAAAATCTCATGATGAAGAAGTAGTAATAGATCTGCTAACTTTGCTTTCTTAGTCTCACCTGTCTGTGCAGCTTCTGGCCAAATTACAAACAGAGCGGGAGAACCCTGTCTGGGATATGCATGCCGATATCCTGGTCTGGCTCTTGTGCATAGGTGGTGCTTTTGCTCCAGTGGGGACAACACGAATCGACTTCATAAATGAATTTCTGTCTGGTTGGGGGCCATCGTCTCGGCTAATCTTTCGGTCCTGGCCGGAGCTGCTAGTGGTCTTAAAGCAGTTCATTTGGTCAGATAAAGCATTTGCGTCAAGTGCCAAAAAGTTTTGGGAAGAAGCTGCGTCAAAGAGTATTAACAACGACAAGGCATTTTGTGGTCCATATGACATCTAATTCGAAGACTCTCATTAACAAGAATTCCCTGAATTGGACGCACGCTGGATGTTTTTAATTCGGAGACTTGGTGGAAGTTCAGCTAACTTCTCAATGTGTATTCCAGCATCATGCATTCTCCGATTCAAAATTGAATGTGCGCAGTGATAGGAAGATCGATGAAGCATGGGCTTGAAGTAGCTCATCAGCCCACCGGGCGATGCATTGCCCACCTTTTCACCACGACCTCATGGTCTCCCCACAATTTATGCAACCGGCTGACCATCACAGACCTTGTAGGCTGCTGACGACTCTCGACTTAACAAGGAACAGGAAGCGTTCCTAAGTGTGAGCCCCTCCATCAACCGCCCAAGTAGCGCCAGTCACGTAGCCTGCTTCTTCACTCAGGAGAAAGACTATCACGTTGGCGACGTCTGCCGACTGTCCAAGTCGACCCATCGGCACATTGGGGGCCGTGCCTTCGCCGCCATGCTCCTGATTTGAACGAAGCATGGGAGTGTCGATTGGGCCCCTAATTCGAAGTCAGTGTCAGCCATTTTGCTGCGTGAGAGGGGAAAGGGGCCACGTACGGCGTGACGATGTTGACACGAATGCCGCACTTCGCGGCCTCGACAGCGGCACTCTTGACCAAGCCGATGCCGGCATGCTTGCTCGCGCTGTAGATGCTGCCCTTGGGGAAAGCACGCTCTCCGTACATACTCGACACATGTACGATGCTTCCGGGCTCTTCCATAAGGCCAGGCTTGAGAATCTCGCCGAGCACGATGAAGGCTCCTCGGATGTTGATGTCCATGACAAAATCGTACTGCTCGTCGCTGATCTGCCAGATCTCTTCGTGGCCAAGCATGTGACCTGCCGTTCCAGCAATGTTTGCGCATCCATCAATTCTTCCAAATTTCTCCTTTGTGGCGGAAACGAAGGCTCTTACATCGGCGCGATTAGTGATGTCTGTTTGACGGACCAAAACCCTGGCCTTTTCTGTCTCTGGGATCCCCTCCAAGAACTTGGAAAGCCCGGGCTCGCTGATATCCCAGAGAGCTACGTGCGCACCGTGAGCGAGTAACGTTTCGGCGGTGGCAAGGCCAATGCCTGACGCACCTCCGGTGATAATGTAGACCTTTCCCGTGTGAGACATGGCCACTACTGAAGATTGGAAGAAGAGAAAGGTTGATAGATTGAGTAGAGAAGGGCTGCAAGAATCCTCATCACATTTATAAGAATGGTCAATGTAATTAGTGCGGAACAAAGCATGACAAGCGAGCCGTTGGCGCCGCCAGCTACCCAGCGCTGAGTGGGCATTCCCATTTGCATGTGCGCAGAGGAGCCGTCTCTCCCTACAGCCAGAGCAAACTTGGGCTAGTTTCATAAAGCGCTGGATGTACGGTACTGGTTGTTTGGGCTGGCCGTTCATGACCCGTGTTACAGACACAGTCGATGGCTTAATCATGCAATTTCTAGCTATTTGCTACGCTAGAACGAAGATGAAGTCAGATAGACTCTGTCAATATGAACCCACTACTTAGGATGCATCGATTAAGGACTCGCGCATAAATAGTCCACGTCTTTGGAACTTCGAGTAGGTAGTCCAGGCTTGTGCTGGTGTTGCGCCGTTATAATTTCATCAGCAGACTTATTAGTGCAAGGAGCATCATAGGCTAATATGCCCCCGACAGGTGTTTAGCTTTGTCAAACGGCCGGATTCCCACAGGCAATGGCCAACCAGTAAGTTAAGTTTTGCCATATTGAGCACGTACACTAATGAAGCTAGTTACGGGTTCCTGATTGACTCTATTGCACCTTGACCTTTTCCCCACAGGCTCTTTCTCACTATCTTGTACACAAGTTGATCGCTTTCCTCCGGCGTCTCCGAAGCCACTGACGCATCGAGTGATCCAGGCACCCGGCTGCGAACAAATGAGACCGTGACAGTGGCTCCGTGCTGGTGGGTTTGGCGCAGCCACCTAAAGCGGCTGCCGCCACATGGCACCGAATTCGACGATATCCACCTGTACTTTGTCGGCAACCCCGCGCTCCCCAAAACCCCTACCAAAAACATAACAGAGGTAGACTAGGTACATTTATGGTTCAATTCAACACGGCAAACCTAGGTATTCATACGTTTTGGCTGCTACTCATCCTGCTCTTCTACCATTTTGCTCATCACCAAGCATCATGGATGACTTACCCCAGGAGATTCTTGACCATATTATCTCTTTCATCCCGAAATACTCTGGCCATGCTTCCCCAACTAGTGAGCACAAGCTGATTCGACCCGGCCTCGCTACCGTCTCCCACGCATGGCAGGAAGCAGTCGAGCCATTGACATTCAAAGAGCTTCACATAAAGGATACAGAGCTTTGGAAGCTCTGCGAAGTCTTCTCAAGAGCCCGTGGGGCCCGGCGTCGGCATTTGCTACGCACCTTGCATTACGATGTCGTGCTGCCCAGTTACAGCGATGCGGCATGCGCAGAATACGAGACAGATCATGACAGGGAGGAAAACAACGGGGTCGCGAGCCGTACGGTTAGGCAAATACTACAATACCTGTCGCAGTGGCCAGTAGACACTAACTTACGGCTCCTGATCGAAATCTACTCGCCCATGGATGGCACACGGCGCGGCGAAGAGCGATGGAACAAGGAGCGAATGGCAGCGCGCGTCGGAACTCGCCGCGATTTATTCGAGAATCGATATCATTATTCATACATAAGGCTCTCTGGCATTGATCACTTGCAGGTAGATTGTGTTCGAGACTTGACGTATCTCGGTCGAAACCTGCACCCAAGCAGCCAGGCCCACCTGACGACTCTGTGTCCGAATATCACGAGAATGAACTGGTCATATCTTGAGCCTGCCGGATTTCAAGCCCTTCAGCGACAGCACAGGAAAGACTTCATGGCGTCGCTTGAAAATTTCGACATACCTGCTTCTGCAACAAAGATTCATGTTGATTTCACGTCTTGCGATCTGCCTCACGGAAAGAGGCTGCCAAATCTTACCGGTGGCGCAGCTGAGGACCCTCTGAGTCTTGCATTTCACGATATCATTGCCAGGAGCGGCGTTCAGGAACTGGCCTTTGCAGGCCATATTGATCCAGCTTTCTTCTGGCCGCGCAAACTAGCCGAGGGAAGCGAAACAGCATTTTGGAGTTCAATGGTGCACATGACTGTTGAGTTCTATTATGCCGCTCCCTCAGGCCGCTGGTATTTCAAAGGCTCTCCGGATGATCCGTTCAATGAACCTGCGAGCGACGACCCGCTGCCGATCAGCACTGTTGGACATTTTCCTCCAGGATATGGCACAGCGGAAGACACCAAGGCCGCGTTGGAACACAATCGTTCGCTGAGTTCCAACGTTTACCCTGACGGTCTGTATGACGAACGGGACGAATTTCGACTACTTCCGAAAGACGAGATCATGGTGCCATTATTGAAGGCCTTCGCTCGGCGACTGGCTCATGCGCCCTCGTTGAAATCCGCACACCTGTTCCTTCAGCTCGCGAGAGGCGGAGAGTGGTTTGTATCGTACGATGCGCTGGGGAGTTATGACAACGAGTATACTTCGTACATGACGGAACCATATACGGGATCGGCTCGCGCGCGCGTGTTGTTGCATGTACAGGACTGGCGGCCACCAGAGACGCTAATGCAAATGTTCCGGGACTTGGGCAAAGAAGTAAACGGACAGGAAGCGGTGGTGGCATTCCTACCCTTCTTGTATTAGTCGCAGTTAGGATCGTGATGTAGTATAGCGCAAGCTAGATTTGCTGTAAGGGGCTGAGTTTAATATACGTTCATCGATGGTATACGGCATCACATTTGCTGTTTCGTAATGTACCGCAGACCAACTTGGAGGCACTAATCCTCATACCTGTCAAAGGCATTATTAATTTAATTGTTCTGCTCGTGAAGAGTCCCAGCAACGCTGACCCGTGCCCACTGAACCAAGCGTGGCGTCCCACCAAAGACGCCGCCATACTCAAATTGGAAGTATCTCAATTCCTTTTTGGGAAAGATGTCTTTACCATGTTGAGGAGCCTCACTTGGATCCTCGAATGCAATCGATTCAATTCATTGCGTGGCCGGTCTTTGAGCCTTTTTCAATAATCAAAAGCACCTTGCTTTCTGGCAAAAGAAAATTCTGCTTACAAAACTGCCCGGCCCTTTATTAATCGATTGTGGTTTTTACATAACTTCGGCGACCCCAAGCGGTATAAAATGTAGTCTCGAGCCCATCCCAGAATCGGCGGTGTCCAGAAGTCTTGTAGTCAAATTCATCAATATTTCACTTGCTTCTACATTAGTGGCTATCATACAAATCTTCTCTCCTCACGCTTCTAACATCAGTTGACATGGCAGAGACCCGTCTATTCAAGCCGCTCAAAATCGGCAAGATTGAGGTGAGGCATCGCGTTGCAATGCCTTCACTCACTCGTATGAGGGCAACCAAGGATCGGGTATCTACTCCTCTGATGAAGGAGTACTATGGTCAGAGAGCATCTGTGCCAGGCACCACGATTCTTAGCGAAGGGACATTCGTTTCGTCAAATTGTGGTGGCTTCGCGTACGCGCCAGGCATCTGGAACGAACAGCAAGTCGAAGCTTGGAGACCAGTCACTGATGAGGTCCACCGCCGAGGTGGCTTCATATACTGCCAGCTGTTCTCCATGGGTCGCGCTGCGGCGGCTCGACAGGCTGAAGCGGAGGGCGTGCCTGTGCTGGCGCCAAGTGCGATCCCGATTGATGACGCTTCAGCTATGCCACGCGCTATGACTGTGGGGGAGGTCAAGCGGTCGGTACAGGACTTCGTTGCCGCTGCAAAAAATGCCATCCGCGCCGGATTCGACGGTGTTGAGATTCATGGGGCAAACGGGTACCTGATTGACCAATTCATTCAAGATGTCAGCAATCAGAGAGATGATGAATATGGCGGCAATATTGAAAATAGGACTCGCTTCGTCGATGAGATCCTGGAAGCTGTTGTCGCTGCCGTCGGGGCGGATCGCGTTGGGCTCAGGCTAAGCCCCTGGAGCACGTTCCAGGGCATGAAGATGGAGGACCCGATACCTCAGTTCTCGGATATCCTCGTCAAAGCCAAGCAGCATAAACTTGCATATCTTCATCTCGTCGAATCGCGCATTTCCGGATCTGACGATAGTGCCGGGAGCGAAACACTCGACTTTGCGTACGACATTTGGAATGGCACCTTCTTTATTGCAGGAGGCTACACACCAGAAGAGGCTCGGAGACTCGTGGATGAAGTGCACCCCGAGAAGGACATTGTTGTCATGTTTGGAAGGTACTTTATTTCGAACCCAGATCTTGTCTACAGGATGAAAGAGGGCCTGGAGCTGAACCCTTACGACCGAGGGACGTTCTATGTGTCTGGATCACCGCGGGGCTATGTGGATTATCCTTTCAGTGAAGAGTACCTTGCAGCTGTCAAAGGCTAGGAGACACGCAGCCCTAGTCTGAAAAACATAATAGATTTGGGCTTTCAGCAATTAAGCTCGACTTTGCCATATTGTGTCCAAGAAAGATTGCGATGAATGCCATCATTGGTCGCTCTATAAGACCGACTTAGGTTGTTGTAACTTCGGTCGAGTCTCATAGGCGCACTAAACTGTGTTAGATCGGCAAGCTGGGAACGGTTCAAACTATTCATAGCCTTCGTTGACCGCAAAATGAGGCTTGCCGCAAGGCAGCACCGCGTCAAATTCGTTCCTTGATACTCTTCCAATTCTGCAAAGCTAGCCGCAAATGAAGAAATCCGATTCGATTTTGGACCACGACTCGTTCTAGACCTTGGCCGTAATAAATGCTAAGCAAGCCCGATTATGGCACACTTAAACTGTCCATGAGGTAACAGTCCAAGCTTCGCAATACCTGAATCTGCTACCGCCTCGTGGGTTCGAGTGCTGTTTAAAGGTCACGATAGTATGCAGAGTGTACGGCAGCCGTGATGGCGCTCGCCGTGACTCAGGACTATGCATTCGTGTTGCTAAATCCGAGTACCACGGAAATACTCTTTTTTTTTTTTCATTTGCACAAAGCGCGGGAGGTGGCCCATTCTCGATTGCAAACCGTTTCTGGCGTCGAGATCCTGATTTAGGACTGCTAATTCCAAATAAAAAAAAAAGCCCGATTGGGAAATTTTCCAGAACTACGCAGAGGTAAACTTTAGTGCACGCCGAAATTACCACGACGGGTAAGCCGGACGCCTCCCGATCGGACGCCAAAGCCACAGATCTACGGCAGGTTTTCTCGTATCGAGAGACTCTTCGACGTAATGATGCAGATGGATACGTGCCTGGCGAACGAAGGAAGGCAATAGGCAAGCATGGAGCAACACGATGTGAATGTCCCAAAAGCAGGCATGCGTTCTGGTGGGAAGGACAAGGGCCGAGCCTGCATGGGGCTTGGCATGTTGGTCTGACGCTGCAAGCACCAGATCTAAATGAAGACGCTTTCTGCGATTTCAGCTTGGCGGGAAGCTCTCAGCGACATGAACGTGAGACCGCCAAGCGACGCAAACCTCCGCGCTTCACGGCGGCTGCGTTTATTCCCCGGGCCTTGTCTCATGCCCACGTTTTTTTCCCACCCTGCTGTGCAGCCCCCCTCCCCCCTTCTTACCTGCAATACAAGCCTCGACGGTGCCGCCGAAGAAGCGCATGGTTTGGCTGACTTGCAGGTTCAAGCCACGCGACAGCAACGCAAGTTCCGCCGGGGACAGGGACACTACAGGCGGAGCTAACCCGTGAATGGAGGAGACAGGGGCTGACATAAGATGTGGTTTAGCTGCAGGTTACTTGGTAGGCAGCATGTCAAGCAAAAAGACCACCAAGAAGACAAGGATAGGACCGGGAAACTATGGGGAACAATTGGTGGAATAGAAGTTCCTAAGGCTCATTAAGGGAACATGGCCAGCTGAAAGAATGAGAAAAAGAAAATTGTCAACGGGCGCTTCCGCGCTTAGTATCCCGGCAACGAAAAGACGCGCGCCTGTCGCCTGAAGCACTGGGCTTTCTGAGTGGCGTCTTTTGCTCTCTCTCCCCCCTTTGCGCTTTTTTACGTAGACCAGGTAGCCTGCGTTCGGGGCAAATGCGGCTATCTTGGGGAGACCCGGTGTCCTCCTCTACCCCCCGTTCGCCGGTCCAAGCCACGGCGAACACATCACCGTTTCCCATTGCCCGGCTTTCGTAACTTGAACTCGGCCTCAGGCCATTTCCGGGATAGCCCAGCCCGCCATCTTCGATCGGGGTCCCGCCCGTTTATACGATCCTATAGTCTATCCCACCCGGTTGTAGGATTGGAGGGGAAAGGGACCCAAAATCGTGTTTGATGCCCCAAAAGGCCCCCCAAAGCTCAGCTAGAGAATGGGCCAAGCCCCAAGGTTAGCTTAATGCTCCCGCCTCCTCCCGCCCGA
>PXOD01000988.1:0-34134 GCA_003012165.1 Paramyrothecium roridum
GGGCTGCATGGGATGGAAGCTTACAAGCTAAAGCTTGGAGCAGATCATCCCGATACGTTACTAAGTATGTATAACTTGGTAAGTACATACGGAAAACAAGGCCGATGGGATGAAGCCGAGCGGCTTGGGCTGCATGTGATGGAAACATGCAAGTTGAAGCTTGGCGCAGATCATCCTAATACGCTAATGGCCATGAGTAACCTAGCATCGACATATTCAGGCCAAGATCGATGGGATGACGCTGAGCAGCTTAAGCTGAATGTGATGGAGGCTTATAAATCGACATTTGGCTCTGATCATCCACATACACTCAGAAGTATGAGTAACCTAGCGGTAACATACCATGATCGAGGTCGATGGAATGAGGCCGAGCAGCTTGAGCTATATTTGATCGAGGCTTGCAAGCTAAAGTTTGGCGCTGATCATCCTAATACGTTAACAATCATGAAGAACTTGGCCCATACCTGGCATAAGCTGGGACGGGTATCGGAAGCTATCAACTTATTGCACCAGTGTGTTGGTCTGCAGAAAACAAGACTGGGTTCAGATAATCCTTACACACTATCATCGCTTTCAACCCTAGAAAACTGGGAGAAGGAAATTGAAAGTTGACTTCTACATTGGAGTCAGGTCTGGTAGCATAGCTGGTTCCTGTTTAGGACAGCATGAGGTGCAGTGCAGGATGCTGCCGGACGGATTACGCAACATATAAGGCCTGGCCCCTAATTTGAGAGGCGACCTGTGGCCCCGAAATCCAATTAGCTATCCGGGAGGCGCTGCTATATCGTAGCTAGAATCCATTGAAGATCGATTTCCCGCGCCATTGATCCTAGTGCTCTTCTGTTTTGCTGCCGAGCCTATATCACTCATGCGTTCCGTCAATTCCGTAGAGGATAAGGTCATATGTAGATATTTGAGACCAAGATTATTAGTACGAAGCGCAATTAAAAAGACTGGGACAGCGCAGCGTTTGAAAGTTTGGTCCGAGCCCAGCTCCAGCAACAATCTGGAACATTATGATTTTGCCCCAATTCCTGCTAGTTCCGAGGTCAATAAAAAGGCCAAAGCCCAAGGTCATGACAAAGAAACCACTGATGATGGGAATCTTGTAATTGCCTGTCTTCTTCGTAAACAATCCAGTCACGATTGATAAGAGTGAAAATGACAGAACAAAAGGAAGAATGTATACACCAGAGAGCAAGGATGTTGCAGCCAAACAGCTCTGGGAGTACAAGGGCAACCAGTATATGCCGCCCATGAAGACGAAGGTATGCAGAAAACACAGCACGTAAGCTACAACGCTTGTCTGATGGCGAAACAGGGACGGCGGTATGACTGCATACGTTGCTACCTTTGCCTCGTAGAAGACGAAGAGGCCAATGGTACAAATGCCGAAGACGATGAGACAGACAATTGTTGGCGACTGCCAAGGGTACGAGGTGCCTCCAAACTCAAGGCCTAGCAGAAGCATGAGCGTGCCGCCCACAATGAGGAGGCTTCCTAACCAGTCGATGGCTAGCAATCCCTTTAGCAGCGGTGTGCGCAGATTATGCATCTTGAGCATAAACACCATGATAGCTAGGGCGACACCTCCGATTGGCAGGTTGATGTAGAAACACCAACGCCACGAGACCCTGCTTGAGAATGCGCCACCAATCAAAGGTCCAATGGCAGAAGCAATTGCCCAAACGACTGATGCTTGCATGTTAGTTCCGCGTCACCGAGGGAAGGGGAAGACAGTTGGGGAAACCACCCCAAGCATGCCAAGATGCTTTGAGCGCGTTCTCTGGGAGAAGAGATCAGAAATGGCGACATTAGGCAGCACCATGAGCGCGCCCGCACCCACGCCCTGGATGGCACGGGAGGCGATCAGCATGGGCATGGAGACTGATGCGCCGCATAGAGCACTACCAAGAAGGAACACGAGGACAGCGCAGAGAAGAATGGTTTTGCGGCCGAAGATGTCCGAGACCTTGCCCCATGTGGGGATGAAGGAAGCGACGCCGAGAAGATAGGCACTGCCGATCCAGATGTAGCCAGAGCTCGACTTCAACTCGGACGAAATGATTGGGACGGCCGTGGTGACAATTGTCATGTCCAGCGCAGCGAGGAATAAACTGCCTCCCAAAGCCAGCATGATTGCCGTGGTTTCGGTTGCTGTGCGCTCCGTCTCTGGGTCAGGCGTCTGATGCATCGTCTCTGCGGGCGTGTCTTGCCCGGCCTCTGGTTGAAGAAGGTCATTACCGCTCGGCGCAGCTGCATCCCCGTGGCCTAGAGCCTCAGGCTTTGGGTCGACATCGGGCCTCAACACGGTGCCGATGGTGAGTTCAGAGCCTGCTTGGTCTTTCGGGACAGCATCTTGGTTAGGCATGTTCTCCAAGGCGACTCCGCTGGTTGGCGTGGAAGTGGTAAGTAGGTGGTTTTGATTTCTTCACAGGCAGAGACGACGAGCAAGGAGGATTTCGGAAGAGGGAACGGCGGGCTTGTCGGGCGGGGTTCTGGTTACACAACGTCAGGATCCATCAGGTAAGCCGGCGCACGGATATCGATTGTCAAGGGAGAGCCTGGTTGTTGGTTTGACTTCGGTTCCGAGTGTTGGCGTCTTGGCTTGCATCTCCGCGTCTGTGGGAAGCCCGTTACCCGCCTGGGCAATCCTCACCTCACCGGGCGGCAACAGGCAAGACTACTTCGAGTTTGTACGGGGCCACGAACAGGGGGTATCTCTGTAAGCAATAAGTTTAACTTAGGCTCTGCAGGCTTCGGATTGAAGCTCCGGTCACTGGTGTGTGGGATGGGACACTACGAACTAACCGAGGTGTAGCATTGCTTCACGTCACAGTCACGCCACAGCAGGGAGGGGATTTTCTATAGGTACTGACTGCTTGACTGTGATATACTGAAAAGGATATACAGGATAAGCCGAGTTTATTTATAATATAGTGGTCGCCCTAGGGGTGAAGGTTTCCGATATTTGGCTAGATATATAAACACTCGGCCCGAATGGTCAGCTAAGAAGGGGGTTTTACCAGACTGGTATGCAAATAGAGTGATCTTAGCCGGCGATGCCACTACAATAACCTTAGACGTCAATGGTTTGGGTGTTGATTGTGGCCTGCACTCCACAATATTCTTGGCCAACATACTCGAGAAAGTCGTCTCTGAGGCCTCTGGTAACCCCTGCGCTGAGTCTCTGAGAGATGCATTTGCTTAGTATTAGGTCTGCCGCGGAATAGAGCGGGAAGTAATTTACAATTCTGGCCTCTTGAGTATACGCCAGCTGACCTGGGATTCGTGGAAGAACTGGTTTATGGACCGATTTATAAAACGCTCCATGAAACTTTGGACACGCAACCGGCGTTATTAGGGCATAAGCATCATGCTCAGGCCTCATACAAGTTCTATCAATAAGTAAAAATGGGGGGTTGGGGGTTAGAATGAGTGCAGATGATTGAAACTGTGTTTGATAATTCATTGAATTTTCTTAGAATAGCATTGGACAGAAAAGTATTTAAGCCCTGGCATCGACGTGAATAACTTCCCCGTCTAGTATTTCCTTCTCCTTTAGGGTCACAGCCTGCCCTGGAACTGCATCCTCTCCATCAAAAAGGACAGCCATTTGTTCAAGTGTATGACCGCGCGTCTCAGGGATGCCAAAATATACCACGAAAACCCAGAGGAAGAGAAGCACCACAAAGACGATGTAATACTTCCAGCCAAGAGCTTCGAGGGCTAGTGCATTGACAAAGGTGTTCAAGAAGATCGATGCAACTGCCGTGCACCAAGCAACGGTCAAGCCACGAGACCGTAGGCTGAACTGCCAGATTTCGCAAGGATACGCCACCAAGAGAGGCGTTCTTTTTTAGGTTAGCTAACGACAGTACACGTAGCCAGGAGCAAAGACTTACAAAGCGATGTCATATCCTGCAAAGAAGATGAACAGGAAGGGCACGACAGCGAGGCCTACAGAGGTTGATTGGCTCTGTGCAAAGGAGCCGCTGAGACCAGTGACGATGATGAAGCTGATAAGCATAATGATGGAAGAAGATAGGAAGAGGAAGCGACGACCAAGTCGATCGACAGACGTAGCCGCAGCGATGGCCCAGAGAAGATTCCAGACATTCAAGCATGCATTGATGAGCGTCTGGTGGGTTGCGGATGTAATACCGACAGTGTTGAGGACGAGCGGAAGATAGTACGAGATAACGCCATTACCTGCCCACTGCGAGATGAAGCCGAGGGTGACTGAGATGAAGAGCCTGTGGCGGTTGCCCCTCGTCCTAGACATGTCGAGATACGTAGCACTTGCGGTTGCATCCTTCTCGGCACTGAGCGTAGTCTCGATCTCCATCATCTGAGTGGAAACCACCAGGTCATTTTGGTTACCACCACCGTGGTAGCGGGTAAGAATCGCCCTGGCTTCCTCGTTGCGATCCATGCTCACGTACCATCGAGGGCTGTCGGGCGACATCAGGAAGCCAGGGAGAGCGACCAGGGGTAGGAAAATTTGGAGCAACACTGGAATGCGCCAGGACCAGTCCGAAGGGATGTTGCGAGTGGCGAAGGTAACCCAGCCGCAGATGGTTCCTCCAGCGTACCACCCGCACATGTAGAGCGCGCTGGCAATCGCTCGATGTGTGGGATAAGCAATCTCGTTGATGAGGACTGGTGCTGAGTTTCCGAGCCAACCTGAGGCGATACCGATGAAGAGACGGGCAATAGTGAAGGTCTTTTCGTTCTGTGCAGCGGATTGCATACCGATACCTAGGATGATAAAGAGGTATCCGGCGTAGATGCCAGGCTTTCGGCCCCAGCGGTTGGAAACCCAGGCAGCGGTTGGGAAAGCAACGCCGTTACCCAACCAGTAAATTGCGTTGATCCATCCCAAGTATATGCCAGTAGGACGGTTCATGAACTCCTGCCAGGTATCGAGGGCCTGGAGGCCACCCATGATTCCGCCATCGTATCCGTTCGCCGATGCTGTTGTTAAAGATGTTAGACATGCATTTCTTATTTCGTGGAAGATCCGGACGTACAGAACAGGACCAAGCAAAGAATGATGTAGTTCAACTTGATGAGATGGCTCTGTTTGTACCAAGGATCACCCTTGGGGGTAGTGATATCGACCGTAGCGGCCATGATGAAGGCCCTGAGGTGTGAGAGCGGAAAAGAGACGAATATGACCTCTGAGTCAACCTAGCAGGCTGAGAGGTTGTTGGCGAGGCGGGCCGAAGATGCTGATCTGAGGCTCAAAACCCAGCATAAAAAGAGAGGATTTCTGTGGAACTTAAGTATACGCCGGAACTGATGGACCTGCAGTGGGAGCCATGGAGAGTTTGTGGGGATATATGACCCAGCTCATGCAACAACCTGGGGAATCCATGGGGTTGGAATTGTACGTTTTGCGTCTGTGCAGTGGGGATCCCGGCCTCCCACGCGGCCCCACGAGGACGGGCAACCTAGGAGCAATAGCCCCTAGACGGAGAAATATGACGGTCTAGAGGCGAAGCTAGAGTAGGTTGGTCACTAGCGTGTGGTGAGGCCGCGAAACGAGCTGTGGCGGAGATACTCTTTGGCTAGTTCGCCAAGGGGAGTAACTCCGCCTCATTTCTGGGGGAGAGATATGCTTTGAAGACTAAATCCGACTGGAAGCACTTAGCATAACACAGAATACAGCAGCAGCAGCGAAGCCCGACCACACAGCACTAGCTCTGCCCTTAATGAGTTTCTCCGCCTGGAACTGTCTCCAACTGACCTAGTCGATTCGACCCTTGAGCCACATTGGCAAGCAATCAAGGCAACGGGGAATTAGTAATGCTTTGAGATCGGATGGAGTGTATAAGAATGCATCACGCTACATCCATCCCCTGGCACACTTGGAATGGGCTCATATTCCTTCAATCATTAATCTGCTCCTCTAAGACCAGCACTGCCTGGGTCGTTCTTTGAGTCATCGAAAAGGCAGAGCAGAGTCGACCCACACATCTCAAGCAAGAAAAGTCCTAGCCAAAATGGATTCGAAGGCTCCAAAACTGGATGTTGAGGCTCTCATCGAGCAACTCACTCTGGACGAGAAGGTCCAGCTAACAGCGGGTGAGTGGAACTTACTTCTGCATAACTGATCCTTCAGACAGCTAACAAATCATTCCCTAGGCGTTGGTTGGTGGCACACTGCGGCAATTGACCGCTTAAACATTCCTCCCATCCGCCTATCAGATGGACCCAACGGCGTGCGTGGTACCCGCTTCTTCGACGGCACGCCATCGGCATGCCTGCCCTGCGGCACCGCTTTGGGTGCTACCTTTGACACAGATCTGATCTACCGCCTGGGCCAGCTCCTTTCAGATGAGGCTCATGCGAAAGGAGCCCATGTGCTGCTGGGACCTACAGCCAACATCCAGCGCGGACCCCTAGGAGGCAGAGGGTTCGAATCTTTCTCAGAAGATCCCCTACTCTCGGGCGTTATCTCTGGTCACTATGTCCGAGGTGTGCAGGAGTCTGGAGTGGCGGCGACCATGAAGCACTACGCGTGCAATGACATGGAGAGCGAGCGAATGGCTGTTGATGTCCAAGTCTCTGAACGCGCGTTGAGGGAGATTTACCTGCTTCCCTTTATGATTGCCGTCGAGATGGCGAATCCTAAGGCTTTCATGACTGCATACAACAAAATCAATGGTCTACATGGACCCGAAAACCCTCATCTTCTGCGTGATATTCTTCGCGGCGAATGGAACTGGAAGGGCCTCGTCATGAGTGACTGGTATGGAACATACAGCACTTCGGGTGGCATCAAGGCTGGGCAAGATCTGGAGATGCCCGGCCCCACGAAATGGCGAGGCGATGCCCTGAAACATGCGGTCACCTCCAACAAGGTAAGAATGTCCGAACTCGACGAGGCGGTCCGCAACGTTTTGGAGCTCGTCAAGCATGCGTACGAGAACACGGGCATCCCTCCCAACGCGCCGGAGAAGCGGCTGAATACCCCCGAGCACATCAAGCTTCTGCGCGAAGCTGCGGCAAAGTCCTTGGTCCTGCTCAAGAATGACAACAATGTTCTCCCTCTGAACCCCGAAAAGCGAGTGGCTGTCATCGGTCCCAACGCAACTATTTCTACGTACTGTGGTGGCGGTAGCGCTTCGCTCCGAGCCTACAATACGGTCTCGCCACTGGCGGGTATCAAGGGCCAAGCAAAGGACGTAGTATTTTCGCAAGGTGCCTACGGACACAAATCCCTGCCTCAAATCGGCAAGCTTCTCCGGACCGTGGATGGCAAGCATCAGGGCTTCGCCCTCCGCGTGTACAACGATCCTTACGACGCTAAAGCGGCGGAGCCGCGCCGGGCTATTGACGAGCGTGTACTCGATGATACCATCATCTGGTTCCTAGATTACGAGAACCCGGATCTTGCTGAAGTTTGGTACGCCGAGGTTGAGGGGGTTCTGACACCTGAGACAACTACGGAGTGGGACTTTGGTCTGGCCGTCCACGGCACTGCTGAGCTCTTTGTCGATGGCAAGCTTGTCGTCTCCAACGTCCGCAACCAGAAACACGGCGGCCTGTTTGCCGGCCTGGGCACAATCGAGGAGAAGGGCAGCGTGAAGCTGGAGGCTGGCAAGGAATACAACATTTTGGTGCGCTGGGGCTGCTCTCTCACCTCGGATCTCAAGGTGCCCGGTGTCGTGGACTTTGGCCAGGGCGTCCTGCGCTTGGGAGGCTGCCCGCGCCTGGAGCCTGCTGGTGCCATCAAGGACGCCGTCGAGGTGGCCAAGAGCGTCGACCAGGTGGTGCTCTGCGTTGGCACCAGCGGAGAGTGGGAAAGCGAGGGCGCCGACAGGCCAAACATGTCACTGCCTCCCGGCACTGATGAGCTTGTTAGTGCGGTCCTCGCGGCCAACCCCAACACCGTGATTGTCATGCAAAGCGGCACGCCTGTCTCAATGCCCTGGCTAAATCAGGCGGGGGCAATTTTGCAGTCATGGTTCGGCGGCAACGAGTGCGGTAATGGTATTGCTGACGTCCTCTTTGGCAAAGTCAACCCGGTACGTGATCTTGTTCTCTTTCGTAAAAGCGTTTTACTCATAAACATCGCAGTCTGGCAAGCTTCCTCTGACATTCCCCCGCCGGGTGGCTGATAATCCGAGCGCCCTGTGCTTCCGCTCGGACAGCGGGAGGGTCATTTACGGTGAAGACGTCTACGTCGGATACCGCTGGTACGACGCCCTCGACATCGAGCCACTCTTCCCCTTCGGTCATGGTCTGTCCTACACCAGCTTCAAGGCCTCT
Source organism: Paramyrothecium roridum (assembly GCA_003012165.1). Lineage (NCBI taxonomy): Eukaryota > Fungi > Ascomycota > Sordariomycetes > Hypocreales > Stachybotryaceae > Paramyrothecium > Paramyrothecium roridum. The sequence goes on from PXOD01000988.1 coordinate 8,281, forward strand.
GATATGGAACTCGCTTCTGTCGAGGAAGGAAAGATCACGGTCCGCGCCAAGGTCACCAACACCGGCTCGCTCTCAGGTTCTACCGTGGTTCAGGCATACGTCACGCCACCGGCTCCCACTCCTCTGAACGCTACATCTTCGCACCGCATCACGCGACCGCAGAAGGAACTTAAGGGTTTTGCGAAGGTGGAAGTAGATGCTGGTGCCACCGGCAGTGTGGAGATTTCTCTGGACCTGCTAAGGGCTACAAGCTACTGGTCGGAGATGGAGGATTGCTGGCGCAGCGATGCCGGCACGTACACTGTTCTTCTTGGTTTCAGCAGCCGGGATGAGTTCCTCGAGCAATCGTTCGTGGTTCAGAAGAACAGGACCTGGAGGGGGCTGAGGGCTTAGGATTCGTGTGGTTTTATTAGCGTGCTCAGAGGAGGCTCTTTGGTCATTTCCGTTTAGAGACGTTATAGATGATGTATGATAACAATGACTAAATATTCTTCTACGCTGTTGGGGTCTTTGACGTTGAATTGGAGACATGCCAACCCCTACAGTATGCTATCTAGTATGGTTATCTGGCATGGTCTGTACCTAGTATTGGTTAGGTCAAAGCTGGACGAGCAACAACCCCATCAGGTAATTCTGTAGAGATATCGGTATGCAGATATTTAGTGTAGCCTAATGCTTTTACGCTTGGATGCTCGCTATAACGGCCATGTCGCGGCCACTCATCTTACAATGCCTAAGAGTATTTTGCATCTTCCCAATAGTTGGAACGTCATTGGGTCTTGAGTATATCAGCAGGTTCATGCCACTGCCCGTCGCTGGCCAGTCAAAAGCCATTCTTGCTCCTTAGGCAATAGCCTGCCTGTCGCCTTCTGCTTGAATTTGTTCAGGCACCGGATCGACCAGTGCTTGTGGCTCCGTCCAGGTACCAATTAAAACTCGGTCGAGATCCGACACTCTAGCTTTCCGTCCCTGCTTCCAGAAATGCCAAGGGGTTCTGCCACGCTTTGGGTCCACAGTCGGTAGTTGGGGTTTACGTAGAATCCCAGCTGAAGGGGCAGAGTCACGTCGCGAGTTGGAGACGGTTGGGGGTTATTGGAGATTCTTGGAGACAGTTTGAAGAAAAGGATCAAGAGACAAGGCTAATGTTTTGATCTTGATTGGCTTTCCAGTTCCGTGCCGACGCTATGCTTCCCTGTCTCACCTGATCTGAACGCTAAGGGACAGTCACTTCCGTAGGTTCTCACGACGGCCATCCTGCGGGGAGCCCATGGGGTTTTGTGTGGGACTCACCGCATCAACAATATTTTTCTGGTGGCATGACCAGATCCCCGATGGATAGAATCCACTCGGCAGGACCGTGTTCTATGGCCGTGTGCTAGGCGACTCTCAATATGGTTAGCATTCTTTTACGCGCGGTCCCAAGGTTTTGGGGCTGGACCCATCGTTGCCCGGAATGGTGACGGCATGGGGCTTCGGCAAACCTCGCGGAGAAGCTAGTCGACATAATTCTCCGCTTCGCTTTTTGCTGAATATTTCTCCGCCTCTCCAACATCCCCATCCCCATGCTCCTCCTCCTCCCGCACCCCGCAAGTGTCACCCAGGCATGGCGTCGCATCCGTTGTCATCGGGTCCCAATGGTAGTGCCTCGCCCAATCCCGACTCGGTCCCCAAGCGCCGGAGCTTGGCCGGGCGGGCGTGTGATGCTTGTCGAGCGCGTCGCAGGAAGTGCGAGCCGCTGGGCACGGACGACGGGCGGGATCAATGTGCAAGTTGTGCAAGGCTAGGGATAAAATGCAGCTTCGATATTCCCACACGGCCACGAGGTCCCAAGAAGCGAAGGTCGGAATTGATACTTGTGATGTGTTTTGGCGTGGTTGAGTTTATAGGTCTAATTCTGTGTTTAGACGTGTATCAGCCTCCCCAGTGTCTAACTCGGTGCAACCGGACGAGGCTCTCGATGACACACGCGTCCAGCCTCCTTTAGAAGATAGCATACCTGGCTCAATAGTTCCAGGGCACCTTGTCGACGCATCTCCCAACTCGTCCAACTTGGCAGCCATACCTCGAACAGAAACCCTGAACGCAACCCACACACCGACTTCCAGTATCCCCGAATATCATGGCGACCACTACCCAACCGATGAGCTATGCTCTCGGAATCTTTTCATGATCATATTGCAGGATTACATGGATCTGATTTACCCCCTGCTCCCTGTCGTACATCTACCAACTTTCCGTCGAAACATCAAGGCGAACAAGGACGTTTATGACACTAATTTCTTATCCTTGACGATTGCCCTGTCCGCCATTACGGTTGGCCTACTGCACTCACGGTTCGCCTTCTACCAAACCATGGACACATCTCTAGCTTGTCGCTTCCCCACGCGAAACTCCATGATCAACCATTGCATTCAGCTATGCTTGCGACTCCGTACCCCCAACTACTGGGACGAGGTTAGTCACAGCAAATGGGCAGTCTGCTACGCGCTGTCCATGAGTGTTTTCCAGACCGGGCACATGAATCAGAGTCGAATGCTCGAGGCCGAAGCAACCCAGCTCGCCCGGATCATGGGCTTTCATCGATTGTCAGACTATGAGGGGCTGAATCTCATCGAAAAACAACTGAGAATGAAAGCGTTCTGGCTGCAATTTTATGCCTTCGCGTGAGCTGGTCGGGCTAATCGCTGAAATTGCCAAGTACTGACACGTTCTCCAGCCACTCTAGAGTCCAACCTGGTCGGCTCACGAATGTAGAATACCTTGATCCCTATGTCCTTGGAGAAGTGGACTTCGCAGCGCTTGAGCCATTAAACGTTGTGGATGATGACATTTCTGAGACGGCACATACGGGCCAGAGTCCATTCACGCCAACAAACAGTCTTCAGTTTTCTACGTCTTTTGCAGATAACTCTTCCTTTAATATTGTGAGCACATTCATCATCACCTCGAGGCTATTTTTGAATGGAATACGAGAAGCCATACACTATGATGGCAGCCGGTCAACAGGTGACAAGGTCTCACGTCTGAGAGACCTCTTCTACAAATACAAGTACTCCTTGGACGGACTCCCATCGTTCATGCGCCCATGGGCGTCAAGCGAGAATCGTCGAACAAGCCACTATGAGAATTCCAACAGTCCACTTGCAGCTTCACCAACTTCATTGCATGGCAGGCCCGGCAGCCATATGACGGAAAATCGAGACGGCTTATCTGATTTGGAGCATATTCAGTTCGAGATCACCAGAGCTAATCTGCACGTCACGCACCTATGGCTCCAGAGCTTTCTCCTCGATCAAATGGAGCTTCAGCTTCAAGATAGTAGCACAAGCACATCAGGAAGCATGTCTGCGAACACTCCAAGGGAACGTGAAATTGTGTCAATTTGGAGAGAACGAGAAGACGTATGCCGGCAGCTACTGCACCTCCTTCATAGCTTTTCACAGGCTGCTTTGGAGCCAAATGGACACTACGTGGTATGTTTCCTTCCTCCAACTCAACAATGCGTCGAAATGCCTCGAATGGCCTGTACATGCTCCAGTCACATTAATGACCCTTCCACCACGCTGACATCTGTTGTCGCCAGACTTATAAAGTTCGCGATGTCGCCACCTCACTACTCAACTGCCCCTTTCCTGCGGACGACCCTGTTAGCTTGCGGGCATATGGATATGCTCAGGAATTTTCCTCGGCCCTCTGCTTCCTCGACCACAGCGAGATTGTGAACACCGATGCCCTGAACACATGGATCGATCGGGATCGCCAGCATAACATATCATGAAGCACCTCAGGGATCCCTTCTATTGTGTTGTTCTAGACTAGTTGCATGAGTCGCAATCTGAATTCCTATACATGAACAAACACAGCCTGCCAAATGCCGTGCTGGTCGCGATTCAGCATTCCAGTTTGGAATCACGATTCGACTCCGATGTTGTGGACGAGGAGGCCAAGTGCACTTAGAAGCACTCAGAGCAAGTACTCAAGTTGCATGGTTAACTGTAGAAGTTGATAAAACTCATATTAACACGAAAGTAAAAGATATGTAGCTGAAAAGCCCCTTATATGTACTCAGGGATGGACCGTGGCGATTAGCATAGGCTGGGTTGAGGAACTGAGGGAAAGTCCTTCACACGACGTGTCGATGTCGTCTGTTTCGGCGTTCGCAATGTATACCCCCTAAATCCTGCCAATTCCGTAGTTGCTGTTGACAGTGCCCTTGACATCTCCAATACGAATGGGGGTGACCAGGTTCGTCTTGTACTTGGCAAGCTCTTGAAGCACGCTGGCATCCTTCCTCGAGGGGAAGGCGCCGGAGGCGGTGAGGGCGTTAGCTTCGCAGTTTCGGCCCAGGTTGGGCGTGCAGGCACCGTCGGCAACGTTGAAGATCTTGCCGGCAGAGCTGGCGGTGGTGAGAGGAGTGACCGAGTTCTCCCAGCGGTTGCCCTCGATGAGCACGCGGCCCGAGGCTGAGATGTCAAAGTTATGGCCACTGTTAGAGGCGAACCAGTTGTTCACTGCCTGGACGACCTGGGTGCCCTCGGAGCTGCCAATCTTGGGGGCGCGGCCGGAGAGATCGTGCCAGTAGTTGCGGTCGAGGGTAATCTTGTCAGCCTTGCCACCGATGATCATGGTCCAGTAGTGGTCGCCGTTGCAGCTATGGGAGTATGTGGAACGGCCATCGAATTCGGTGTTAGAGATGGTAACGCGGGAGCCCTCGTAACTGAAGTGAAAGTCAGTCAATGGTTGGTTTCCGATTGAAAGTACTCTGAAGGCCACTTACTGAGAGACAAAGTGCTGGCGACCAGTGCGCGAGACCTTGCAGTGGTCGATCCAAACACCATCGTTGCCGGACAAGCTGATGCCGTCTCCGCCCCAGACATATTGAGGGTTCAGGTTCTATCTCTGTGTAAGTTGCTATCAGCCAATGAAAGGTGCAGGGGTATTCACGTCGATGTGGATGTTTTGAATGATAACATTCTTAGCACCAGACTTGAATCGCAGGCCCTTTCCATGCAGGACGCCCTTGTTTCCAACGCCAATCAACGACTTGTTGCTGCCGACGTCCATGCCAAGGTAGCTGGCCTTGTCGTATTTGACCTGCACAGGGGTCTCATTGGCGTCGCAGCCGCTGGTCTTGATGGTGTCCTGGCCTCCGTTCGCAGCGGTGCAGGAGTTCTTGAGGCGGCAGCCCATTTCCGTGACAGTGCCCTCGGTGCCGATGAAGTTGAACGTCTTGTCAATCATGATGACTCGAGCAGTGTTATCGGAGAGCCATGACTTCAGCCTAAACGCGGCAGGTCAGTACACACCATCAGGCGCTGAAGCAGTACAGTACGTACTGAGCAACATCCTTGGGGTAGGATGGAGTTGCGGACCCGCCGCCGGTAACTCCTTTAGCAAATCCATAAGGTGTGCCCTTTTGCTGGGCGCTGGCCAAGGAGATGCTGCCGAGGAGGCAGAGCACAGATGAGACGACGTGCATTGTGTAGAAAAGAACGGGAGGCTTCTTCCAGAGAAGTAGGCGACAGACAAGCAAGATACGAAGAACTTGTTTACTGCTCTGGAGAATAGAAGGTGCAGTGAAAGCAAGTCATGTAGGAGCACAGGCTAATGCCTTGGGTGCTTTATAGGTGCCCTGCCTCCTCGACACCATCAACAATTCCAAAGCTTGCTTGATGCGCAAGTTTATTGCTTCAAGGGACAAATTGATATTACAGGAGGGAGAATAGATCCATCGCCATGGCTGCTTTGGGAAGTATGGAGCTGCTACAGGGTTGACAGATCTAGCTTGGCCTGAGAGATGGCCGGCACATTATCCCAAAGGGTGCTCGGAGCGGCCAAGACTGCGTCTGCCGCCACTCGAGGCAACACTTGGCAAGCTGTTCCAGAAGCATAAATGGAGGAAAATTCGATCTGATCCACGTTAATAGGTAAGACGTCGGGCTGGTAATGACAAGGACCTGGAACTCGGGAGGGCGTGCGCACTCTACTCTACACCTTGTGGGATGGCCCAGGAATGGGGCGCCCTGATTCCATAGCTAAGCCGAGCCGCCACGTGCTAGCCATCAGTAAGCTGCTAAAGAAGGACATCGAATTGTGACGATTTAAGCATAGTCAGGGGAGAATTGAGCCCTGAAACCGCGCACCTGGCTAGTGGGCACCGCCCTAGGGCGCGCGGTGTTGAGGGGGCCTGTGGACGCGTTACTTCGTCATTTTGTATGCAATGAAGGAAGAACATAATTATTATTGTGGGATACGTGAAGGAAATAAGCGTCGGAGCTGTGACAAGTGGTTGAGCTGATGCTCTCACCTCAAGAAGTCAGTACGAAGGAACTGGTCTGTTGACCGAAACTCACATCCGTAGCATTTGTATTTTGTCTGGACCGCATCCGCCCAGTGGAGTTCTCCGTTCCCTTTCCCGACTGCCACGTTTTATCTCTTCCTTTTTCGGTTCGGGTCCTCAACGTCTCCAATCCCCGAAAGGCTCCACCCCTTCCGATCATTCTTTGTCGATAATTGTTATATTTCGTTCTGTCGGCATGAATGGGCCCTTTGCTAGCGTGTATGTCTAACAAGCTACTCAATTCGAGGAGCATGATCCCTCTTCATTGTCAATTGCAATGTGATCGGGGCACTAGTGGGGAACCAATGGCCACTGTACACCTCGTGTCAGCCACAAAATGAGGCATGGATCGCTTCAAGTGGGGAAGTGAGAGTCGACTTGACGTGCTGGCCGTTGAGCCTTGTGATAGATCACAAAGCGTACATCTTCAGATGATCATTTCCCATGGATCACGGCAATTACGACATCGGCTTGGGGTAGATCCGGCTTTGCATGTTCTCTGAGGGCTGTCGATCGTCCAGGGAATTAACCGTCGGCAAATGGCGGTGTTCCGTCGGGTCGATGCACGCCAGACCCCTGTATTGAACCCCAGCTTCTTGTACCGGACGGCCTCATCTGAGCTTTTCGGTCGCTACAGAGCAGATCTCCGTCCCTACTAAGGAAATCAGTTCGTGGGCAGAAAGAGCATAGCGGTCATCATGCTCTATGCCGAAGCGCCAAAGCCATGATCTCTTAGCACGCCCACCTCCAGCTGCCATACACCAATGCTCGGCGGCAACTTAATTCCGTCTGGGTAGACGGCAATCATCTCCCTCCGCTACCCTCCTCTTCGTTTCTGTGTTTTTCTTAATTGTAGCAAATGTTTCTCCCAAGGTGGCGCGCCAATCTTCTGCCATCGCTTACTCACGGCACAATAGCACAACACCGAGACTTCTCAAACCATTCCTGATATACATGAAGGATGATACACAAATGTCATTCAAGGCGGTGAACAATCGTAAGCGAAGGGAGAAGCAATGCTTGCCATGTGTTTAACGCTACGATACACTGTATCATCATTTGAAAGATTTGCAGTGAGGAGCGCTGGGAACCTGGTCTCAAGGCGGGACGTTGATAAGGCTTGCGGCGTGTTAGTGCAACAGTGACGGCGTTAGCCTGGAGCCTACGTGCGTTTAATTCTCTTGATTCCTGATGCCGATAGAACGCAAAGCTACACGTACCTGGTATCTCAGGAATATCTAGATCACCGACTAGTAGAGAGCATCAAGGACTAATTAGAGGATATTTTCTCTACAACGCACGATTCTCCATGCAACCACTGCATGTAAATAGAGCACGACGCTGTTTTTACATTAGTGCCCCTAATATGTGTTGCCCTCAGGAATACCCGGATTATTCCAGTCGCCCTCGAAGCGACCCCAGCCCCCGTACTCAGGCTCATCCGCCATGAACAGGGAATATATGACCATATCATAATATCCGTTGGCCGGGGTTTTGCCTCCACAGACGTTGCCACCCATGGCTACATTGAGCAGGATTGTCATGTCCCGCATTGGCCTGGTTCCCTCCGGGATGCGTCCTTTCATCACAGGCCTGCCATCGATGTACCAGACCATCCTGCCTTGTCCAGGCTGGCCGTTCGGCTGCTCCCACGCGAAATCGTACTGCACAGGGCGAGCATGCATGTCTGGGATTTTGGTGCCTAGCACTCGGTGTTTGTGTGGCTCGTGGTGGAAGCCCCAGTGCAGGCAAGTCCTATTTTCGTGGTCTCCGTTCCATGTCTCCGCAATGTCAACCTCGCCATCTGTAGGCCAGGAGAAGGGCTCCTGAGGCAGAAGCCAGAATGCAGGCCAGATTCCCTCCGCGCAAGGAGAGAGGATGACAGCCGACAGGATGCCCCTATCTCGCGCCAACGTCGCCCGGCTGACTAGACGAGCAGAAGTGAAGCGCTTGTCCGGGGTTGGCGCATTGTGGTCCGCCACGGCGCGCAGGACGAGCTGACCGTTAGGAGTACTAAATGAGAGCAGACATTCAACACCAGCCCTTGCACCGACTTGGACTGGCTCAACCTACTGAAACACGTTACTGGGGTCTGCCGTGTAGTGCTGCAGCTCCTGATTGCCCCAGCCATCAGGGCCATTTCCGAGCTTGGCGTCCCAGTCCGCCGTGACGGGAACATCTGGCTGACATCTAGGTTGCCAGTACCGCTGCGGAGGACGAGAGGCGTACTGGACTGGAGGCGGTTGAGGCTGCTGCCATTGCTGGGGCGGAGGCTGCTGATATCCCTGATTTCCGGGATAGCCCTGTGCTTGCCCTTGCGAGGAGGATTTGTCTGGTTCCGCCACCAACTGGTCGAACTCCTGTTTGACGCGCTTGAGGTGGTCTCTCCAACCCATTTTCAAGATCGATTAGCTTACTCAATGAACTAGTTGGAATAGTACAAGAACCGTCGGGTATTCATTCGTGTTCACAGGAAAGAGACGGTGTGCACAAGGATTCAATTCAACCAGATGAATACGTACGTCAACGGCTTGGCGTGACGTAAGCGGGGGTCTAGGGTAGCGTGTGGCCTGCGGGAGTGGAATGGTGTCTGAGAGACAAACCGAAGCCTTCTTCGCGGAAATACGCGATCGAATTATTTTGATTTATTGAAATGAAATATTTAGATGATGAATGAATTTATTTGCGCTTAATTGCCCAGGTTCTGGGGTCGTCATCAATTCCAGTTAGGTCAAAGGTCGTGTTGCTAATTAATTCCTTGGCCAGCACGACAGCAACAGCTTGAACTCACGGAACGGGAATGCTTGATGACGAAAAGAACCTATCGAGGTGTGAGAGAAAGCTCTATATATATATATATACCCGGGTAGGTAGCGTGAATGTGCAGGCACCCGGATGACCGAAGAACGCCAGAGTGATAATAGTGATAGATCCGGCGAAGGTACAGCGCGGGGCCGGCAGCGAAGCCGCGACCTCGTCACTAGGACGCAGCTACTTGGGGAGTATAGATACCCAGAGGCCACAGGCATCACTCCTTTGGTAGGACTTCCGTATAACTAGAAGTAAATTCCGCCGGGCCACAGATTCGGGCAGCCGCACTACTAGATACGAGCTACCAAGACGCCAAGACCGGCTTTTGAAGAAGAGAGTATTATACTAGCGCATGTGAAACGGGCAGGCCTTAGCCCTCAGAACTCAGCTAATCCCAAGAGCCTGGAACTAGTAATATTCGGAAATTAATTTATGTCCTTACTAACTTCTATAGCTCTTTCTAGTTGGGGAACAAACCCCATCTATACATATATATATATATATAATAATGACCTGGTCTACTTGAATCTATAAATCGTCGATTCGTACAAGTTAAATCCGTCAGAATTTTCATCCTCATCCAATCCATAGAATGTACCTTCAGATATCCCGGGCGAGCCGTCCCCGACCCCAACAAGCTCTATCAGTATCTCAGATACCAGTCGCTCCCAGGGGATATGGTCTCCAAGCCACCTGCTCATCACTTCACATCTGACTAGAATATTCCAGCAGAAATCCAGGTATTTGCGTAGCTCAACTATATTGCTGAGATGCAGCGGATCGTGTGCCCGCTCAAGGCGTCGCTTCGGTGTGTAGTCGGCAAAGTCCATGACCTTCGTGGCAATTTCCGTGGGAAGTCCGAGACTGCATAAGCACCAACGGACATGAAGGACGTCTGCGGAACTAGGCTGATGGGCTGATTTTGACTCCAACTCGAGGAAATCACCAATCGCCATCATACCATACGGATATGTCCAGTTATTTGAGACCGGAATGAGAAGGTATGCATGGCTTCCCCCATCCTCCGGGCTCGGACAGGGCTGGTATTGCCCATCCGCAATACCGAAGAACTGGCGATGAGGGACTGCAGCAACGTTTGTGGCGAGCTGTGCGATGGTGCACTCTCTCAACATGTGTTGATAGCACTTCGTGTTTCTGTAGTCCAGCTGTTCGTTGCGGCCACTTTTTTCGTCCCACAAGTGGGGAAAGCAGAGTAACAGATTGAGGCTCAAGTATGCCTTCAAAGCCAATTTTGGTACATACCTCCATCCACAGGCTTCTTGGTCACCAAAGGCGTCTCGATGTTTTCCCCAAGAATGGATCCAATTCGTACGGGGCAGTCGACAGATATGGTGCAGCGTGCTCATTTCGCCATCTCCTTGACTGCTTGTAGGCTCCATTGATGTATAGAACAGGGGTTTAATCCAATTAGAACCAGAAAAAAATCTAGTACTTAATATAATAAGAAGAAATCTCCAAATATAAGGTATCGTTTTTATAGCTATATACCTCAATAGGACCTTTAATTACTAGAAGATCTGAGGGGTAAATAGGGTACTCATTAGTACGTGGGGGCTGACTAACCAGCTATGGGTCTAATACATCAATGGAGCCTACAAGCAGTCAAGGAGATATATAATGAGCAGCTTGAAGAGCTCAACGCTGTACATAGCATCCTCCCCATACCATCCAAGATCATCCGATGGCAGTAGGAAAGCGTCAAACTTTTTAAAGTCAGGAGGGATCGAACTGCCATATTCTGAGAATTTGTGAAAGTCTTGTACAGCCTTGTGACAATGATGGACAGAAGGACTGATGCGTTTTAGAACATCGTCCTCCAACAGGATGCTCTCTGAGTCCTCGCCCTTGACTATTTTCGGGTATTTGTGAAGTTCGACAGGGGCATGAGCGGTAACGTTATTCGCAAAGGCGTCGACAAAGTGGTGGAGCTCTTTCCCCTGGCTCTCCCTAAACCGGGGATACAGATTCGTCCGCTCCTCATATCCACCGTGCCGGTAGACATACTCGAAGTTTGCTGCCAAAACATGCCAGGGAATGTTCTGGGCTTGATGACAGGCCATATCGAGGGGTTGGCAAAATTAAAGAAATGGGCTAATGCCGGCATGGAGATTCTGCTCAGGCACCCGGAGACACTACCGGCCTGATGGCCAGGTGGCGAACAAGAATCATGCGTGCGTTCAACAATGAATAGGTCGATGGCGATCTCGGTTTGGAACGTATCGACATCAGTCTAGCGGCACAGATCTCTTGCATAGGTTGACACATCATCACAACGATGCGATTCAGGACACTGTACCGCCTGAACAAGCTGAATGTCGGCATGTTAGCATCATGTCTTACGATGAATTGACATCAGAAGCTAGCAAGTAGGCAAGCCCGATGTCGCACTGTCCAGAACGCCTCGTTCGTTAAACTAAGCCCCAGCGAGTCCAGCTCTAAGCCTAGCCATATTGATGCCTAGCTTGAAACGCAAGGCCGCTTGTGGGCGAGCCTATTAGCACAATGATTCACCAGCTACGAGATTGATCCTGGTCGGTGGGTTATTGGGTTACTTTTATTTCGTGTCAGAAAATTTCTCGAATTCGATTACCCTCGCGCTGGCTATGCCCCTGATACTTGGGAAAAGCTGAGCAGCTTACTGTGAACCATTGCGTTACCAATTACTGCGCCTGAAGAGCATGCAAAGGTGACAGAAGTGTTGATGGGATGGCTGGAGGTTCCTTTGTAAGCCACAGAGGTCATCGCTTAATCGAGTTCACGGAATGAGAAGGGGAAGGCAATTCGAACGTAAAAATTGAGGCGCCAATGCGGCGCACATGGAAGAGCCTTGACTAATTTGCTCAACAGGCCGTTAAGTGCGCATGAACGCATCTCGCTCTCTTCCATTGGTCGTTTCATGTGAAAACAATAATCTTGTCCAGTAATATGCGACTTTAAATGCAGATATTTACAGACAATTTAGATCAATGCGGCAGTCGTTTCATGTTCTGCTGGAAACATCACGTATCCTTGGCGCATTGCGTGACGTCGGCACATCACCATCCATCTCGCGCTCGCCTTACGGGAATCACAACTAAACACGTTTGATGGCGTAGAGGTGGCTGGGAGATATATGCCATTTGATATTCAATATAAGCTGATGAAGAAAATATGTTCAAGAGAATGCCTTTGTATGTACACCGGTCAAGTCGATCCACCACTATTGCAGTTTCAGTCGTCGCTCCAAGAGTCGCGTCGTCTGATCCAGAGAAAAGAGCGTGGTTTTTTTAAACGCATTGCGAGTACCACTCGTTGACGGGCTTGCAAGTGAACGGCGAAGCGCACTTGGTTGGGCCAGTCCAGCCATTTCCCTATTCGATTGTAAGCAGAGCAATGATTTTGGACACAAACTGCACTTACACCGCACTGTCCGTACTGTGGTGCAGTAGCACCACCGGTAGGAGCCGGGGCCGGGGCCGCTGTGGTGGAGGGACGAGCTGAGGCACGAGTGGTGGTAGCAGCCTGGGGTGGCTTGGAGGTGCTGGACGCCGGAGCCGGGGCGGATCCAGATGTCCACTTCCTGTTGCGAGACAGTTCGTACCACCAGTTCCTGAGCATCCATCCGTCGAAATCGGTGATGGTAGAGGCGGAGCCAGCAAGCATGATGAAGTTCTTGATGCCAGTTGGTGTCCAATCTATGTGATGTTAGTCCATGTTTCGAAGCTATCCACTATGCAAGTTCATATTGCCTTACCATAAACTAGACACAGTTAGCACATTTCCAGGACACAAAATAGATTGTTACTTACAGTCGTCAAGGCCAAAAGTGTGGCCCATCTCGTGGAGCAGGATGTGAATGCTGTCGGAGTTCAAAGCACCCATGAAGTATTCACGACCGATCCTTTGTCCCCAGTCGCCGCCAGCGCCACCGGCCATGCCATCGGTGAGCCACAGGGACTGGTCGTAGTGGCGAGCAGCACCACCGGGGCAGGAGTTGTAGTTGCCGTCCTGGTGGAAGAAGCGGCCGCACGCAGGGGCACACTCGGGGATGCCGCCGCTGTCCTTGTTGGTGTAGACATCGATGCCGGAGGTGGATCCCTGAAGAAGGCTCTTGTCGCGGACGGCCCATCCAACGACGTTGACCTTGACAGAGGTGAAAGGAAAGTTGTCGTATCCGTACAGCCACTTGAACCACTTTTGGTACTGAGCGTTGGCGGCAGTTGCGATCTGGGCTCGCTGGGCCTCGGTTACAGGGGTGTTGGATTCCCATCGAACGCACATGTTGATGGTGCCTTGTGTCGCCATAAGCTGATCCCACTGTAACAAGGTATGAGTTCAAGCCCGCCTACCAAACCTCAAAGCACAATGATGGCTGCGAGTCGAAGGATAAAGACGTACACCATAGTTCTTGAATCCAAAAATGTTGCCATTGTTGTAGGTCTGCTTGCAGTGGTCCCAGACCTCACGAAGAGGAGTCGCAAGGTTGGAGGGTGGGCTCCAGCCACTCTGCCTCTTGGCTGGGCGGTTCGACACGGGCTCGAAGGTTGATCGGGCGTCGAGGTTGAGGGCATCCCAAACGCTGCCGTCGAGATCCGAAGCTGTCGAGAAGTTAAAGGCGGATGTAGAGGCTGCCAGCGATAGAGCCGCGCCGGAAACAACGGAGAAACGCATGTTGAAGGAGAGAATGAGTTAAGCAGTGTCCAGCACCAACAGAAAAATGAATGCTACTAGAATTATGTCGAAGAAGGTGAAGGATTGGTGAACAAAGCTAACAAACAGTCATCATCTCGTCGCAGCTCCAACTCTTATAAAGAACGATGTGCCGACTTTCACCCCCTGTCATGGAGCAGCAGGGTTCCCGACAATTGGGTTGACATAAATTAAGGATTGGTGGAGCCATTGTCAAGCGAATTTTCCGAAGAAACGTTCCGCGCCAATCTGACGACCTTCCAAATGGGTAACGGACAAGGTCAGGCATGACGTTTAATTAACGGCATTACTCTCTTCCTCCAGCTATAGAAAACGAACCCGCGCATTCGGCCCCTATACAATCTTTCAACTATAGGTGCCGTCGTATAGCATGGTATGTCGGCAACACGTCTAGGGAAGCTTCCACATCGGACTACATCCTGCGTCATCGGACTATCTGCGACGGGCCTTTGAATGCGGCAACCTGCAAGCCTGCTGCACGGCGGTTCTTGACGTGCCTGTGATCAACCTCCAGTCATCCGGGGTAGAAGCGCACCAGTGATGCGATCTCGGCATTCGACTTCCCATGCCATGCGCCCAGCCTTTTGGGCCATGTGGAGGAGATCCCAGCGGACGGAGAGTGATGTCTTTAACGGGCTAGCTGCCGGGAGGCCAATGCGAATGGTCGCCGGGCGTGGGAAATTGCGACCGCTCCGTCCGGATATCGTCGCAAATAACACCGACTGAGGGTGGACCTCACGGCAGGGACGGAAACGAAACCCATAGATCAGGCGACTCCTCACGCCAACCCCATGACTTTGCCCTTGGCGTTTGCTCAATACGAAACGGAGCCTCTAGGCGCGACAAGATTCGGGAGACGGGGTTCTCCTTGTTTGAAGCCGGCACTAAACAACACTAGCCTACACTAGGAGTTTTCTTCTCTTCTGAAGTGGCGGCGGCGGTGCGTCAACGGATTTCAGCCGTGAAAAGCATCTTGGGTGTTGCACAGACATCCAAATGTATGATCTCGAGTTGATCAAGGCAAAAGTCCTGTCAGCATTCCAGCATACCTGTGCAAATGCCTCAGCGGTGTTGGGATGCACAGCTTCAATCTCTGCTTATTTGCCCGGTCATCATCAGTCATCCTTGCAAGTCTAGACAATGGGGTTGCTGTTTCACATGCTGGCCCACCACCCCAACAAACACGCTTAATTTTGCTCAGGGGTAAATGGCGTCGTCGACTTCTGTAGAATCTTCCTCCCAGCCTGGAATCAGAGACGTAGATCACCTGACTGAACTTGTACGTGATGGAATCCCAGTGCCAATCGTGTGGTCCGGCGGCTTGACCATCCTCGCCACAATATAAATGTCCGGGGCGCCTGAAGTGGCTCGCCAAGATGAATGGCGACAGTGCGAGCGTAGCACGGATGCCATACCGGTATTCTTCCCACGTTATTTAGGTAGGATCGACGGCTAACTTAACTTAAGTTCTGAGCAAGGCTGCACACTTGGAGAGTTTGAGCGATTGCCGTTCTTAGACCGGAAGCCATACATCTGGTGCCAATTCGAGTGGCCATACCACGTAGCATGTTACGTTTTGTTCCTGTTGTCGGTCGGGTAGACATTCGCCATGATTTCGGGCAATCGTGTAAGTCTTTGATCTGGAGTAAGTTCTTGTGTAGACAGCGCCAATTGAGAGAAGCCAATGCATGCAAGTCCTCAAGCTGACCGCATTCGACCCCATGCGACAGCCGATATGCTGGAAACACAGTCATGACGACCGCAATTCTGCTACTCTCTGAGAATCTCATAGCCTTAGTCAAGCAGGCTTTGTCCAGCTTCCCGGTAGCATGAGGCATTTCCGCGGGCCAGGTTTGTCTTCCCTCTTATTAACTCCGACCACTCTTGTTCCTGGAGACTCATTCGGGCTCTCGCACTGGCGTCTTCCTGGGCTAGTGCAGCAGCCTCGCTTCCCAATCTGGCCTCGTGCGATGACATGCTGATCAGCGGGCCGTACTCCTCACACGCTAAAGAAACAGATACCCGGAACGGTCCAGCTCGTAGCTGAAAGTTTATTGTCGAGCCGTCCCCCCATCAGGACCCTAATAAAGGGTCTCGACACGTCCGTCTAAATCTTGTCCGAGTCATTTTCTCTCAGCGCCTCAGGGTCGCTAAACTCGTAGGCGAACTCTGCTTGAGCTGCGACCATGCTGTAGTGGGCAAGTTGGGAGGGCGATTGATGCATTAAAAAAGGCAACCATTGCCTGTGCGCACTGGCGCTATCGTAGCCTGGGTAGGGGATATTTGCTTTGTGGCTGTATCTGGCATCTTGTTATATGTCCGAGTTCCATGCCCTGCAGCCGAAAGATCTACTTATTCCCTGTCGAAATCGTCCCGCTCTTCCCGATCCATCCATCCATCTATCCACGAACATCTTGTTCCTGATAATGGTGACTGCCATACACAATCTGCGAACGAATTCACGTTGACTCTCCACAATCATGGCGCCCAGCAGCTTCGTCCCGCGCGAGACGCTGGAGGTTGGAGCCAAGCACTCGGCTGAGCCTCTCGGTGGAGTGGTGATGAGCGTCCTCATCTGCATCATCTCCGCGTCCGTCATCTCAGCGTTCATTGGTATACCCGTCCCCGTGACACTCAAACGCTCGAACTGTCGTTAATGGTTGTCCAACCGCATAGTCCAGAGAGCAACATCCATCCGAGTATGGAGCCGATTGCCGTTCGCCATGTGGCGTAAGTCGTCGATACCAAAACTATATGGGCGAACCAAAGCCTCGACTTACAATACATTCCAGTTGTCTTCTTGATCTACATGGATTCATACTTCTTTGTCGTCGTTACAGCCGTACTACAATTTGCCCTGGGGGTCAATACCAGTATTCAAATATGTGACGGGGCCATCTTGCTGTGTCTGGTTTGTTATGTCACGACCAAGGCAAGTCCAGAACTTCCTTCCATTCGAGTCTCAGACGCTAATTGACAAGTAGATTGTGAGATTGAAAACACCTGCTATACCAGGTATCTGCTTACTGACTTTTGCAGTTAATCTATCTGTTCTTGGTCGAGCGCGCAGTACGTCAAGCGAATATCAAGTAATTGACACCTTATTGACCAAGTTACAGCACATTGTTCGGGGCACCAACAGGCCTCGGTTCAAGTCAAAACTCTATCTATTCAACTCAGCGGGCATGCTAGGCATTTATGTCATCATTGCTATTCTCAACTTCGTTTTGTACGATGGCCTTTGCCCTAATTGCTTGTCAGGCTTGACATCAATAATTGCTAACGTTATTCCTAGCCGCATTACTCGATTAGAAGATAACCTTTGCGTCATCGGCATGCAAAAAGTATCCATGATCCCACTCATCACCTTTGACGCTGTGGTCAACGTTTACCTCACGATACTGTTTCTCATTCCCCTCAAGAGTTTGTCTAATTCTAACTTAATAAGTTAGAACATCCCACTGATACGTGACAGAGCTCTACAGTTTCAAGCACACAGAGATGCAAGCCAACAACTCTCTCCGCACTTTGGCTGCGCGTACCTTGGTCGGTGCGGTGTGCACTTTGATCAGCTCTATAGTGTAAGTGATTTGCTAATGATCAAATGCGATCACTGACGAGAGATGCAGCAATTTGACAGTTTTGATGGTACTGAACGGTGAACCTGGCTGGGTTTGTTTGATGTGTTGCAACAGCGACAGTAAGGCCAACCAGATCATGACGGACACACCCATGCTGACTTGTATAGTACTATTTTCCGCTGCTGTCATCCAATGGGTCACATCCAAGGACAATAATGGCGAAACTCCTCGAGCCTCTGAGGCGGATCCTAATCGTGGGACCGACATGAGTCTTGGGCGCGATCGAGGCCAAGAGTTTGGCAGTGGTCTACGCAGTGCGAACGCTCAAAGCTCCAAAACTAGCGGCGAGGCAGGGTCCGACCCGATCGAGTACATTGAGCACGAGTTTGCCAAGCGGAGCTTAAATTTCTCCAGAGATGCAAAGTCTGGACGCCGCATATCGCGCCATGATTCACAAAGCGAGATACTCAGGCCCGAGCCAGTGGAGGAACCCTCCAGCTCGACAACAATCGTGGGATCCCCAAATGATGATGCAGGAAGTGGCATCATGGTCACAACGACGATTGTTAGTCGTGAATCCTGGAGGGATGGATATAGCGCCGAAGATGGACATAGGCTGGCTTGAAAATGCAATGGACACGACCTCCCTCAGGGAAAACAGCACTGAATTAAGAGGTTGAGGATGAACCTGCGCATCTTTTGAGGAAGAGTAAGCATTCTTGATAGCTTGCAAGATACCCTAATTTACTTATAATCATGAGTGCTCTCTAGCTTTCCATCCAGAAGAGGCATGCTTGACTTCATGCTCACATTCAATGAAGTGTTTACTGAAGAACGAGTCCTGTGAATGGCTGATGAGCTCCAGTTTTGCAGTGTGACTGCGGTTTACGCCGATATGGACACGACGGTGCAATGACCCAGGCACCAACACCTCCAATCTCTAACAAGACGCCCTCGATATCGTCCAAAATCATGGGCCTTTCTATTCTAGTAATGCCACGAGTATGGCAATGTCCAATTTTATCAACGCCTCTTGGGGCTAGGAGTTTGTCTCTCAAGGACAAGCCAATGGATCAGTAAGTTGTAAGATTTGGTAGCTGTGCTGGTACTTACAACGTGGAGACATATGAGATCATGTCCCATTACTGGCGAGACGTGAACGATGCCCTAGACAGTCGGCTGGCAAAAGAGTAATGTAATAGCGGAATATGTGGATTTGATTTCTCAGATCCTTGTGATTTACAAAATACAAACTAATTCTGCAAAAAAGCTTCAAGAATCCTTTACGACGGAAAATTCAAGTAGTATTGAATTCATAATTTGCTGTTCCTCTTTGCCTCATTGTTCATTTTTTATCATGGGCTCTGGAAAACAGACTTTTGAGAAACTTATGTCTCCAACTGCAACTCTGGAACTCGAGCTGAGCAAATTTATTGGAGGCATTGGTGAGCTGTAGATGCAGTTGATTGCTCCAATGTGGTAGGCGGGGAGTGTTTCTTGGTTGACAATGAATCCGAATTTTGTCGGTCTTGATGGCGGTAGCGTAAACGCAGCATGCCTAAAGATAGCAGAACTTTGGGAACACTCTTGTTTCAGGTGTGCGATTGGCTAAAATAGCCGAGTCTATACAAGATGCAGACACGCTAACAATCTCGCTTGTTGGTGGCTTGGAGAAGTGCTTGACACCAGGACTCGGCTCTCGTCGGCAAGCAAGAGGCTTGAACCCTTACTAACGATTGCTAGTGCCAGCAATGACAGGATAACGATGTCCTCCCCGCATGCGGATCGGCTTTAATGGTACGGAGGACATCAACTAGACTACGCATCGAATGCTGATGTCGAACTCGCATCCAATGCGCTACAAAGAGTGCTCTCGCAAGGGCATCCAAACTGAGCCTGGCCTGGACTTGGTTCGGAGCGCATCGGAGTTGGCACTAGCCAAACCCACTCCGGGCGATGGCCGCCAATGAATACCAATGACGTGATGGTCTAATGTAAACCAGATGCCGGAATCGCATCTAACCCCGCTCTACTCATCCGGTTTTCATATTGTTGCGCTCAGTTCAGCTTCATTCGTGGTGTTCTTTCGGCAACATGGCACCAATCAAGGTGGCGGTCCTGGATGACTACCAAGGCTTTTCTAAGCCTCACTACGCCAAGTTAGATTCAGACCAATTCGAAGTCACGCACATCAAAGAGACCCTGTTACCTTACAGCCACAAGGACACGCCACAATCTGCCAAAGATGAGCTGGTCAAGAGATTGGAACCTTTTCAGGTGATAGGTATGTGGCAATCTTCATCCAGTTGCATGCGTATTCTCATCATTGTCAGGCACTATGAGAGAGCGAACGCCTTTTCCGGCGGACTTGATCCAACGTCTTCCGAATCTCAAACTGCTGCTCACCACTGGCAAGCGAAATGCGGCGCTTGACCTCCCAGCATTCAAGGAAAGGGGAATCCCCGTCACAGGCACAATCAGCAACTTACCCGTATCTATTGGAAGTGCGCGGCTTGACAGCACCACTCAGCATTGTGTGACCATGATCATGGCACTAGCCCGGGGCATCGCCCAGGATGACCTAGCTGTCAAAACTGGGGGTTGGCAGAGTGGTTCTGCGACTGGGCTTGCGGGCAGGACTCTCGGCGTCGTTGGGCTCGGTCGCTTGGGAGTCAATGTCGCTAGAATCATGCACTTGGCTTTCAACATGAAAGTGATAGCATGGAGTACGAACTTGACCCAAGAAGTGGCTGACGAAAAGGCCCAAGGCGCCGGACTTGCCGTGGCGAATTCAGAAAATGAAAAAACATTCAAGGTGGTAAGCAAGGACGAGCTCTTCAGCACGGCGGACGTCATCAGCGTTCACCTTGTTCTTTCCAGCCGAAGTAGAGGTATCATTGGCGCCAGCGAACTGTCCAAGATGCAGCCCTCTGCCCTACTCGTGAATACTTCTCGAGGGCCGCTAATCACTGAGGAAGACTTGTTGAAGACTGTCAAGGCGGGCAGCATCCGAGGCGTGGCACTTGATGTTTTTGATATCGAGCCTTTACCCGCATCAAGTGAGTGGAGAAGTTTAGAATGGGGAAAGAATGGAACGAGCCAAGTTCTCCTCACGCCACACATGGGTTATGTTGAGGAGCCGTCGTTGAGCGACTGGTATAGCCAGCAAGTCGAGAATATCCAACGATGGGCCCGTGGGGAGGCCCTTGTGGAGAGGCTGGTCTAAATGACTTTGCAGCACAAACAACCCACAATATTGACAGCCAGTACCATTATTTTTTCGCTTCAAAGCAGTGAACTGTGCACCATCCATGGATGAAAATTGGCTGGACACATAAATAGCAAAGGCTAGAAGCTATTGAACAAGGACATTGGCAAATGTCCTTAGCAAGGTGGAAAGCGCTCCAGATTTTTAGGTGCTAAAACGCTTCATCAATGCACCGTAGTTGGACTCACGCCTCGAGGGGTATCATGTATTTATGGCGAGAATAGTATTGCCATTACATTTAATGTTGCCCATGCACATTCTCTAGATCTGAAGACCTCGCGTTTCCTGGAATCTAAACGAGGCCCTCGTTGACCGTGATATACTATCAGCATGGGCAGACACTTTGACGAGGCATTTGAAGAAGGTTCTGTCGGTAAGTTCCTACTTTGTGCCATTTCCATGGGCCATTGTGGACTTGCACTTAATACGCCTTCTCAGAGATCTCAATTCCGGATGAGGTTGTTGAAAGTGGAGGAGTGCTTTTGCCTTAGATTCATGTTTTTTGTACTCTCAGCACAGCCGGCAAGGCCATGCTCTTCGCTCTGGCCCTCGCACGTGTGGACATTGTAGATATCCAAAAACCAGCTTAAGTAATTGACTGGCCGAGCAATGAGAACTCGACAGTATGTTGTCAGAAGTGTGTGAACATGACGATTAGTTTGTGATGAGATGCTTTCAGTATTTATGTCTATCAACGACGACTCAGCCAGTCTTGAACCCGCGTTCTGGCTTCAACAGCTCAGAAGTTTTATTTTCTTCTTCTTTTTCATGCTTTGCGGATGATCATCAAGAGTATACATTCATTGATTTTATTGTCAAAGGTTCCGAGGGCCCAAGCTCGAGTGTAGGTGTTTCGTTACCTTCTGTCTGCCGAACGATGAGGTGACTGAGGATGGGGCCTCCATTTTGGAAGATTGTTCTTTAGTCGCTGGTAATATATTAGAAGAGCTTTTCCACATTCGTGTCAATGATACCGTCCAAAATACACCACCCTTGACAGGCAATTCATGTGCGACCTCGTGCCGTACCGAGGTAAAGGGCAGCCATTTCTGAGTCAATTGCCTTTGCTATGGACCTTTTGCCTGTATGAAATACAGGATCCATGAATTCCCCATTATATGTGTGTAAAGGGAAGCATTGATGATAGCTCAACAATTACTCTTCGCTAGAATTGTCCACCCTTTGAGACTCCACTTCAACCTTTAACATAGCTGCGGTAGCAGGAGGGTGTTAAGATACGAAAGAGCCTTCGTGTTTCACTTCCTGTTTTGCAATCTGATTTTTCAATTCCTAGTTCGCACCCATGAAACATAGTTTTCCAGGAATATGCCGAACGGTCGAATTGCGTCCTGCAATTCTCACTTATCTACCCGGGAGACGAGCTGCAGCAACTTTCAACCAAGCGAATCGCTAAATCTTGCAAGGCACATGCTGCATATAGATGGAGTTACCGTTTTGGTATTGATTATGCTCAGAGGAAATGAACAGTTTGTGTACCGGAACGGTAGGCGAACGACTTTTGCGAAGAGTTGCCAATCGTCCACGGGTTTTGTTGCAAGTCACCGTCGCTGTTGGTGCACACAAACTGCAGGAGTTAATGTTGACGAATATTTATGCTACGGATAAAATTATGGAGAAATGATTGAATTGCGGCATCTCCTGCAAGGACGTCACTGTATTCCTGGCTATCGTGTAATTACATACCTCTCTTGAAGGCATTGGCCCAAGCTGATGGCGGTCTATTGGGTGCGCGGCTCGGCGACAGTCTGGCTCCTAAATCACGAGGTGAGAACGTAGGCATGGGAAGTCGTGGGAAAAGACATGACTTGTCAACAGAATGTGTGCAAGCCAGGGTTACACCCAAGGCCAGGCTTCAAAGTTGTTTTCGCACCAGTCAATGCTTCCAATTTGGAACCTAGCCAAGATCGGCTGCGATACGCAGGACTTTGTTGCCATCAGGCGAAGCAATGTAAGGCATATAAATAAACCTTCATCAATTAATGACTTTTGTTCACGTAGACTGCTCGAAGACCGTGTCAACAATCTCCAAGTGCTTTGAGATACCCCGTTAATTGAGTTTGATCAGTTTGTAGTGGCTGTTTGTCCTTGTCTGGATTTGAGGCGCCAGACAGAGCCTGCTAATCTTATACCCCTGTTTCGGCGTATTGCTGTGACAGCCATTCATATGGGTGCAGGAACTTGGGATGGGATTCGTGGTGCTCTGAACTCTTCAGTCGTCCTGGGTTTGGGTTCGTCTTCAAATTATGGTGCTGTCTTGCACAACCTGCGCAGTAGGATTTAATCATGAGTACATGAACGATCTGTGCAGAGTTTGACAGATGCGACACACCCAATTGATGTACGTGTCCCTGACGTGGGTGGAACGCCACAGCTTACCTGCCTCGCATAGGATCATGCTGGCAATTTCGTGATCCCTAGAAACGTGTGCCTACCGCATGGAAACACATATATATTCGTCAGACAAGGGTGCCTTTAATTGACATTGCATTCATCTTACAGGACTCGATGTTGTAGGAACTTAAGCAGGCGACCTGGACTGATGACCGCGCCACGGGCTGGACACTTACCTCGAAACCGAGAATACGGATGAGATGGACACCATCCAAGTCGCCCTACCCTGGCACAAGCGTCAGCAACGTGCAGGAACAAATCAAAATTGGCCCCTAGCCCCTGACGGCGCAAAAGCTAAGCCCTGCAGTCACGAGAAAAATGGACTCCCTCGGCGCCGCGACACGAACTCGGCCGGGGAAGACTTTTCCGAGCTGGGAATAACACTTCATGCCCTTCGGCGGAAATAGAGAGCGGACGCTAGTGGAGCATCATGCCCGTTCACTACGTAATCGTCGACTCACTGGCCATTTCGCATGACTCAAATCGTGATAGAAACTCCCCAGTTTCTTCGCCCAGGTACCAAGACAGCAACACGCCTCTCCAGTCAAAATCTAACCCCTGCCTGTTGCAGCCGAATGACGGGTCACCTTGGCGAGGTTACACAGGACGAGGGGGTCGTAGGAGGCTCGCGACTCAATTGGAGGCTCCCACAACAGTGCGCATCCTTGTCGTAAAAGGGGGTCATGGCTCGGCACCAAGCGAATGAACGCCTGGCACACAGTGTTCAACGCGAGCCCCATGCTCATCCAGTAGCCTATCTCGCAGACATCCACACTCTTCTGATACGTCCATGCGTAACGAGAGCGACCCGCCTTTACCGTAAGCACGAAGAAATCTCCTCGTTCTCGTTGGCTAACAGCTGGTGGCACAGCAGGAAAAAACTGGATAATCTTGTGCATGAATTTTCAGGCCTCTCTGCCTGGTGAGATTGGCACCGATCTCTCTCCACACTTGAAGATGAAAATTTCCCAGTTGCCGATGGTTTCGTCTGGTCTTGCTGCGAGATGCGTGGCCACGGTTGAGCGAACCACATCTGGTTAACATCTACGCACCACCCATGCGTTCCGTTAGACTGTTCCCGGGAGGTAGAAGCTAACTCTAGACGCAGCCGCATTACGGAGCCTCATCTTCTCGAACAGGGCCAATAAACATAGCCACGCCTTGTACGACCATGCGCCGGCCTGGCCCAGACCATTCATCATCCCCGTGGTGGAGCACCTACATGCTTGCCCTCCCCTTAACAGGTCCTCTGTTTGCCTCATAAGCCATCAGCGGCCCCCCCCCCCTTGCTGTGATACCGCCCAGCCTTTCACAATTTGACGTTGCTGTCAAACGCGAAAATGACGATAGACAGACGGTTCCGTCTTCTCTTCATCACCTCGGCCGTTTTCGTGTTGCTGCTGCTCACGTTCTTCTTCCACGGAGATGTTGTCGAATATGTGAAGAAGAAGCAGGAGCCGGCTTTGTACGTACTGTTTCCAAACGCCATTCGATGTCAGCCCGCTCTAACTAGTCTTGTCTAGCACATGCGCGCGCAATGATCGGACGCCCGAGGAGGAGGACATGTCGCTGGCTCTACCGCTCATGTGGAAGGACTCGATACACGACTTGAAGAAGAATGATTTTACCACCGAAGATGGAATGACCTATCGTATCGCCAAAGACGCCTACAGGTGGCCTAGCCTCGGCTCGAAGATTTTGATCGTCGATATCGATACGCGAGTAGATCTAGAAGAAGGAGGAATACAGAACCCCGAGGCCAGCGACAAGAAGAAGATGAAGGGCCGAACAGCTGGTTATCTGAACCACATGCTCTATGGTAGGTCGCCCTTACTCCAAATGGTTGCCAATCAGTATCTCATGGCCCTTGTAGCTCTGATCCACGGCTACAACTACCGCCTCGTGCACCCGCCCGAATATCCCGACCGTACTGGCGCCTGGGTCAAGTTGCCTATCCTGCGCGAGGCCCTCAAAACATACGAAATCGTCATGTTCCTCGACGCCGATGCCATTTTCGAGCACATGAACCTGCCCCTCGAGTGGCTGCTCAGCCACTGGGACATTGGCAAGGACACCATCGTTGCCCTGCCCGAGGATGTCCACAACGGCGCCAACTACGACGACTACGGCCGGATCTTCTGGAACGCAGGTGTCATTCTCGCCCACAAGACCGATCGCACGCAGGAGCTGATCCGCCGCTGGGAGAACTGCCCGACGGAGGAGGAGTTCAAGGGCTGCAGCCGCTGGATGATGAAGTGGGCCGCCGAACAAGCCGCCTTCAACAACTACATCCGCTACGCCTACAACACCTCCAACGAGGTGCGCATGATCCCCTGCAACGAGGCCAACGGCAACACCATCGCCGGCGGCGATTGCCAGGGCACCTTGGTCAGCCACTGGTGGCACGACAAGGAGTATGTGGTCGAGAAGCTGTACCAACAGGCGAACAGCTGCACCATCTACGATCTACACGAGCATTTCCTGAAGCAGCAAGACAATTACTTCTTGGACCTGGGCGACAGACAACACCCTCTGGAGGGTGTTGATGTATAATATGTGCAATCAAATGTAAATAGAGTAGCAATATGGGAGCGAGGTCATGAGCGTTTGGCAATAGACTGTATGGGTCTTGAAATATAATTTTGTAATGTTACACGCCACAGTCCTTTTCATGTAATGTCCCGATCAAGTTTTGATTGAATTAAGCGAGAAAGATAGTCCAGGGCCTGAGC
>PXOD01000991.1:0-20732 GCA_003012165.1 Paramyrothecium roridum
AAAAATATATAATTTTATCAATCGCTTCAAAACGTATACGCCGAGGCCAAAATGAACAAATTATGAGTCAACAAAGTTCCGCAGGGTCAAGGCATCAAGCCCCCACAGCTGGATTCTCGAAATTTCCATGGTATTTCTCAGCGTGGCTGCACTCCTAGCAGTCTCTATCTTATTGCCGCTTTACCACGACAAGCCGCTTTCATCTTGGACATTCTTCCTATCCTTCAACACCATTATCTCCATTCTCGGAGCCATTTCTAGGTCGTCTCTCGCTTTTGCCATAGGCTCTTGCATCAGTCAAGAAAAATGGAACTGGTTCAGGCAAAAGGTTGATTATGTTGTCGCCTTTGACCGCTTCGACGAAGCTAGCCGTGGGCCGTGGGGTAGCATCCGTTTATTGTACTGGATCCGATTCAGACATTGGGTTGCCATTGGAGCTGCCTGCACGGTAGTCTTGCTAGGGTTCGAACCACTCCTACAGGCAGGTATAACATTTTATGGCAAAGAAGTCACCTCGGTGGGATCAGATGCAACGGCAAGAATAGGAAGAGCTCAAAGGCTTGATGTTGGGAGACTAGTCTTGGAAAGAAGTCCAGCAACCATCCACATTCCCCAGGGTGAAATACATCTCAAAGCAGTGAGGGTAGAACCGGATTTCCAGCCGCTTGCCGCTCTTTGGACAGGCTTTTCCAATCTCAGCTCAACGGAGGACAGGAAACCTTCATTTACTTGTTCTACAGGAAACTGCACTTGGGCCCCTTATGCTTCGCTTGCAGTCTGTAGTGCCTGTGCAGACATATCGGACAAAATGGACAAATTGACCGGTCGTGCTCGCGCTTCTGATGATGGCGATACCGAGATCACGATGCCCTACAAATTCATCGGAATTGGAACTGACAATACGTCCTACGCATTCACAAAGTACGAAATTAAAGAACTTGGAATGAACCTGTCGAATTTCGACAATGGCCAGGGCATGCCCATTCATTCGAGAATGGGTCAACTGAATGCAACTTTGACAGCAAAGGCATCGATTTCGCCCGGGGACACAATTAGCTTCAAAGGCTTGAAGACTCTAATTGGTTCTTTTGGTATAATGCAAGCAAGCCAAGACTTTAAGGAAGGTCGCACTTCGTGGGAAAAGTCTAAAGTCGTTGCTACCGAATGTGCATTGTACTTCTGTACAAATGTCTACAAGTCCATGGTTGTACAGGGTGTCCTAGAAGATACTGTTCAAGAATCGTACGCAATGAGAAACCCGGATTCTTTCTTGCCGTTTGAGGAGAAAGATGCGGAGCTGTTCAAAGCCTATGATGAAGCCCTCAACTACAGCATACATGTTGGTGGTGCTGACGTTTTGCGGTCAGATTTGCAACTAATTATTCCATCTAATGCAGAGCTTTCAAAAACAACAAAGGAGGAAGGAGACTTGCGTTTCAACATTTCTCAAAATGCCGTGGCAACTATAACATCTCTATTTTCGCAGAAATTTGCTCTCCAGCCATTACCGTTCTGGGACAAACAGTTAATATATCCGGATCCAGAATCTGTCCGTTCAACACAGCCTGCAGTGATCCTCAGCCTTGGTACATCTTCCGACATTGCAAGAACTTTTGAGAATGCTGCCGGAGTTATGTCAAAATGGATACGAGAATCTGCATCGCCGAGCGAAACGGCAAAAGGAACAGCCACGCTGTGGGTTACTCACATACGCGTGCAATGGGACTTGATATCTTTGCCAGTAGCAACTTTGCTCACTGGCTGCATCTTCTGTCTATTATCCATGTGGGAAACACGAAGGCTGAAACTTCAGCCGTGGAAAGGCAGTTCACTGGCTACACTTGCGGTTGGGCTTGATGCGGAGTCTCAAAAACGCCTCAAGGCCGCAGATACTCTTTCCTTGATGAACGAATATGTGAGAGATACCAAGGTGAAGCTAGTTGACTCCAAGTTGGGGTCTGAGCTTGCTACTGTCGATGCACGGGCCTAGGCTTCATCCATGGGCATTAACCCAGGGCCCTTGCAGGTGCGGTGAGAGAATTGTTAGCTATTTCTGTTCTGGGGCATTCGAGGCCAGGATTGGGGGCTTTGCAGCGAATAAATCTCCAAAATTATAACGACTTTTAATCAGCGCAATCGCATATTCCTTTGCCCCTACCTATTTTCAGCGGTGCCAGTGGCGCTGCGACATCATAGGCCGCCCCCCGTCAGATGCTGGGCGACATACCGCCTTATTTTTAGATGCACAGCCCCAGATCCTTCTCGTCGGCTTCATAAATGACGTGGCTACAACTCCCCAAAAACGCAACTGATAGTCGAATACTCTGAATGTTTGAGACCCTTCAACAAATAGTTATCGCGCCGGCAGCCATGGCCGATGCAAAGTGCCTCGGGGAATGTACCAATGACCTTGAGTCCCAGTCTCTTGATGATGATGGCGGCGCCAATACTGGGGCATTTTACATCTTCTTGGATTATATGCATCCTATGGGGCCGTCTATCCCTCAGATGCCCCTCGCCGACACCGCACTTCTTCCACGGCGGGTCGCCTCTATCATTCTCAGTGCCATGCTTCTGATCTTCGCCGGCGTGCCCTTTTCTCTACTCTCCTGGGCGATTGCCGAATCATCCAAGAGCCTACGACTAGCCGACTCCATACTGTCGCACACCGTTCTCGCTATTTCATGCTACTTTCACTTCCGTATAGCATCTATCACGCAGCCGGTAGTATATTACCTCGAGCCCTTTCGTTATCGGCACCGTATGGGCATCAGGAAGGGCCAGCTACAGAAGCTCAAGATACCCCGCACTGCTTGGCGTCCTCGGGTGTACTGGGTCTTTGTTACCATGGAGCTGGTCTACCTCGCACTTGGGCTATACGTGCCCGAGTTTCGGAAAGTAACCCTCGGCTTCATTATGCTGTACCGTTGGAGCTACTTGGTGATGGATATAGAGGCACCCGCATAGTTGGCAGTACGATGTAGCTTGAGAAGACACCTTTTGGTGATGCAAAAGATTGTGCCAAAGCATTCTGCTCTTGATTGTAAATATTAGACTCTGGTAATAATAGCTGCATCTTTAAACCCCCAAAGAAAAATCGTGAAGCTCCTTACCTTGGTTTCATTCTTGACCGTTGCGTTTGTTATAAGAGGCTATAGCGGTTGTATCAATCGGTTTCCAATAGTAGCATATGGGAGGGGGCGCTTTCGGCTTGTCCACGTTTTCTCTGCGAGGCATAATTGTTCACATCCTAAATCTTAGTAGCCCATGAAGGCATGGTTTTGCTTCACATAGGAAGGTGAACTATAGCGGGTAATGTGTCATGAAATTAAAGGTAGGCTCTATGCTCTTGCGTACTGATTAGATACTCGACTATGGTTTACTTTCTAAGTATCAGAACTACGAATCAATATTGAGATTTGACTGATTGCAACCTTCTTCGCCATTTTGTGGCCTGTCCAATGACAGGTGCACTAATTTGCTCATTTCGCCCCAGCAAGCCTAACTTCGAATCATCTTTGTTGTCGCATATTTCGTATTGGACTGGAGGGAGCCAGCATGTCACCATTATCATGAATGTAATTTGAACGAACGACGATTGCTTTTCCAACGTCTGGACTGAGGTTTCCTTGGGTCAATTAGGCGCGGGTGTAACTTATACAGTTGCTTTGGTTGCTTTTTTCATCCTCCATGACTCAGCTCGAGAGCCTAGATCTAAATAGAATGGCCAACCTTGAGCCTTGTATCAATGTTTTTTCTACCCTCCACATTCATGTCTACGTAGCTTAGCGCAACAAGGGCACTGGGGACCACGGATTTCATGTCATCAATAACCTGGTTGAAGCGTGTGCCATTTTTCATACTCAATAGCACGAACAGCATCACAGAGCTTGATCAAATGGTGACCGCCTGTACTGCTATTTTCGCGCTTCTGTTCAGTCTGTGGCACGCTTTCACATCTTAGAAAATCCAAGACGAGAAGAACAGGCGTGCAAGCCGACAAAAGGACTTGGAAGACAGGAGGCTTTTGCAACAGCAGGAGTTGGCTCTGGCACTGGAGACTATTCGCAATATAAACGATGAGGTGGGTCGGGCCGAGGATGTAGGAAAAAGGCAAATGCTTCTGGATAAGCAGCGTGTCATCCTTACTCATGCCTTGATGGCCATTCTTACTTAGAATACTCTTGTAACAATATTTTGCTAGCTCCTGGGCCTCAAAGCAACGAACAACTGAACTTCCATAAAGTGAGCGATTTTCTGGAAAGGTCATCCAACTGGACGCTTAACTTTTCGTAACTTGTATGTCCGCTCTGTGGCAGCGTGAGCTCCTTTGCCGAAGACTCGATTCCGCCTGATTCTGTGTTCCTCTTTAGCTAGGATACCGAAATCCTAGCTAGGGCTCTGAAGCTAGCATGGCTTGATAATGTTGGTCGAATCTAGTGGGCAACCCGTTTATCGTCGCTTTTAGCTGAAGTGGCTGCAGCGACTAGTCTTCCAATCTTCAGGCCATGTAGTTTGACCAGCATCAGTCATGGTCAAGGCCGGTTCGCTCGGTCACCCAAACCGGCAGCGAGCGGGGAAATGTAGGATTGGCTGCCAGCGTACATGCTCGTCGATTCTGACAGCGGATGCGACCCCCCACAGAGCGACTGCTAAGACCATGCGTGGCTGAAAGCCACTGTTCGGTTGGCTGAAGCAGGGTGCATATCAGAACCTCAGTGCCGAAGGGCAACGCGGTAGTCAATTTCCCGCATGGCCAGGGTCCTGCTTGGAGCTGCTCTCCTATCGTAGAAATTGCGCACGTGTCGTCGCTGACGGACTTTCGGAGGCTCCACATCGTGGGTTGGCATCAAACTAGATATGCGGAAGGGGTCTGAGTGTCGCAAAGAGGGAAAACCCCCTTTGTCCGGGATGGCTTCGCACTACTTCGCAGTATCTTTTGCATAGAAACTCAAGCAATTTCATGATCCTACATTTCCGTCCGACCACTTGGTTGGCGGTTAATCTGTCAACGGAACCGGCCGCCTCGACAACCACTTGCATGAGTAGACCCCAACTGATAAGCCTAGAATCTGGTCATGCCTGAACTGGGCCTTGGCCCCGTGTAGACCGCCGATCTGCGCCGTCCCTGCCGGACGCTACCCCGTTGACCTTCCAGTTTGGTAACGACGCCGATCTCCCCCACACCCACACCCGCCATTCCAGGAACCGCTGGTGCGACACACATGTGGACGATAAGACAACTTTAGTGGTCACGCATCCTTTAGACGCAGGTTTCTAGTGTCGACATCGCAGGCGCGATAGATTGAGGGCTGGGCCGGGACCTGCGTGATATTCCCAAAAGCACTGACATCTCCGAATTGGCGAATGAGAAGGCGCCGTGGGCGGTTAAGCTCGATGGCAAAGGATGCGGGCTTATGGCAGATTTGGACCTTAGAGGCAGCTGCTTGATCTCTTGGCACGAGCAGAGAGATTTCCCAGAGTCATCGGCACCCATTAGTTGATACGGCACTTCAACCTATATAAGGAGGCCATGATCGTCGCCTCTGATCACCATGATGCATCCAGCCCTGTCCTCATCCCGCAACCCTCAGCCCTCCACTTCATCGTTAAATCCTTCAATCTTCTTTTCTTGTGACAGAAAGGATTCATCATGAAGTTCACTCTTGGTCTCATCTCCCTCGTTGCGGGCGCCGCTGCCGCCCCAGCTGAACTTCAGCCTCGCGCCGCTGCCGTCTGCGGCTCCGTCTCATACACCGCTGCCAACACCAACGCCGCCTCCAGCGCTGCGTGCAACTACGTCCGCAACGGTGGCACTGCCGGTGGCTCATCCTATCCTCACACGTACCGCAACGACGAGGGTTTCCGGTTCCTTGGCCTGCCCGGCCCATTCTACGAATTCCCCATTCTCTCCTCCAAGAGAGTTTACACTGGTGGTACGTCTAGATCATCATCTTCCATACTGCTGGGCTTAAAACTAACCGTTTTCCATTAGGTTCTCCTGGACCTGACCGAGTCATCATTACTCGGGACTGCAAGCAAGCAGGAACCATCACCCACACTGGCGCCAGCGGCAACGCCTTCAAGGCTTGCCAGGGCACCTCTTAAGTGGGGGTTTTCTCACTTTCAGCATCAACACACTCATTGACATTAGTCCTGGGACTTGGTCTGATGAAAGAACCATGTTACTCAAAATGGTTAAAGAGCAGAAGAAAAGCTCAAGATATGCATGATACCCATGACCGCAGGACAAGGACATACGCGTTGAGTTTTTCTGTACATACTTTGTGAGGAAGGCAGTCTACTGGTCTAGCGTCTTATACCGGTCGAACATCTGAATGCGGACGGTTATGTCTCCTATACTAAAGCGAACACCTCTTCTACTCCTCCAATAAAACCTTCCGACAGAGCGATACCATCCATGATCCCATGAACGTAGCATTCACCGATGAACATGAAGTGCCCATCTATGTCAGCCGGCCGAAGAAGATATGGCACTTCTCCGCCATACAAAATCACAACTATGTCGTTCTCGCAAGCATTAGCTGGACAGAGTCCAATTCTCGCATCCGTAGTCTCGAACATGCATTTCCCATGGCATGTCATTGCACCATGACCATCGAGCCCCTCATGCTCCTGTCCATGGACGTAGTGATGTTCTGCGAGAGCATCAGGAAAATGATCCTCACCAACCTTGCCACCAAACGATCTGCCTTCGGCGTCGACGTCACCATATATTTCTCTGATATCTTTGCCATTCTTCCATGTTCCTATGATAGCGGCTGGGTCGAAGATTCTGTAGTATGCATCTCTCAGGCCTGTAGCCAATGGAGTAGGCGAGTAAACGGGGAAATAGCCTTTTTGTGCAATTTTGCCAACTCGCACCCCCCTTAGAAGTAAAGTCGGTTGTCTTCCATTTGATGCATCTAGGAGGCTCAAGTCAAGCTTACGATTCCGGCTTGCATTATGCAAAATGGTATTCGACAAACAAAGAGTGCCTTGGCGCCACTCGCTCCGCCCCTCATGCCAAACTGACCAGGATGGCCTGTGGGCAAGGTTCATATCTGAGGAACTGTGATCTCCGCCAATTTTGAGCCAGGTGTGACCAGGTATTGTATGAATTGCTGAGAGGATTCTGAGTGATTTCTTCTCTCTGATCCACCAGAGCGTAAAGTCACTAAAAACTTTGGTAACTGGCTTGTCATAGTCAGGACGCACAAGATCCGGTAAATTCTTTATATCATGTGTTTCCTCTCCGAATGAGAGAATGGCAAAGATCTTGTCCCTAGGATCAGTTGCTCGTAAATCAAGGCCATCGATGAGAGCACTCAGAATCTCCACGCGTGGACCAGGCTCGCAGGTGAGTTTTGGGACATGCTTTCGGGACACCTTGAAGAGCGAAGTCCACAGACGAGGTAGAATGGCGTTATCAAAAGTCTGAAAGTGCGTGTAAAAACACCAATGGGCTTGCAAGATAGCGTCCCAGGGCAACTCGTCTCCACCCAACAGAACAGTGACACGGCTTTTGCCGTCAGAGCCCTTGGATTGATTCCACACTTCTTGAAGCACCCATACCCGATGAAACCAGGGTCTCCTGAACAGCCTGTCATTGATAATATGGAAATAGACATGTGCCTTAATGATGCTGTGAGTGTCATCTAGCTTCGAGAGGCTGGGTTCCGAAGCGGCTTCTCCCAGTGCCTCATCATGAGATCGCATAGAGTCACCGTACTTGGCTGCGATAGACTTGATGACGGCGAAATCTTCTTCCGTTTCCTGGTCTGGTTCTCCGAGCCAGACACGAGTCGCATCAGCGGACGCAAAGATCTGGCTCATCAATGCCACTTGCTGCGATCGTTCCTCGTTATTGGATTGGTCGATGCAGATCTGATCAATCCACATCTTGCGAGGACGCTGAAGCTGCCTCAATCGAATCAGAGCATTATAGAGATTTCTGTTGATACTGACAGTTGCTCGAGTGCCAGGATCTTTATTCTCACTTAGGTGGATATCAATCCGGTCCGATTGATCTCCCCAGCAGTATGATAGCGCTTCGTACGCGGAATGCTGCGAGTCACTCAAGGAGAGATGCTCCAAGCTTGCCACCATCTCCTCGTCTCCGCTCCCTGAGTGAATGGTCAAGACACGAATTTCCTTACGGGCCGTGTCAAGGGTCCTATACATTGTTCCAGCTTGAGGAGTCCAGAAACTGGGCTTGCCTTTACAAGGCTCCGTCCACATTTCAATGCTGACATCGGCAACATGATTCTGCCAAGCTGGGAAAAACGCTCTTGGGACAATCTGTATCACATCGCCTGGGGCTATTGCTGCCAGCCACAACCCCATGTTGACAACCTTGCCATTGCCATTAAACCTGTCTAATACTCCCGCCGTTTGCTCATGATCCCAGCACTTCTCATGGTTTTGGGGGTTGGGGTTTGCAGTAATGTTACGGATGATGCAAGTAGGCGGTACCTTGTCACGCCCCGAAGAGTCAACAATGCGGGCTTCAAAAAATGTGTTTGAGCCATGGTAAGGGTCGTCGCCAGGTTCTTCGCTGGACCACCCCTGGTCATGGGACACGGTCGCAAATCGGATGCGTTTGATTCGAGCGTCAGGAGGCACAGTCAGTGAGACGTACGGAAGATCGGGGCACTGTTGGCCGGCAGATCGTGGGGTGTTCTCTTTGGCGAAGTGGTAAGTCCACCTCGGGTCGGCAGGCTTAAGCTCAGACATGCTGAAAAGATTGGCTATGTGGCTTGTTCGAGAATGATTGATGAGCTGAAGGGCATTATGCAAAAGCCATACTGGAGGTTATCGAGTCCTTTTTAACGACAACAATCCTGGTCGCAGTTCTACTGAAGGGAAGCAATAAAACCTGAAAAAGGCAAAGGGCCGACAGGTGGCAGCAAGAGATGTAACAAGTCCGCTGCGGGCCTTGCCTGTGACATTCGAGTCACCGCAGATTGTGGAAGCAGAATTGAACCGCTCTCATTTGATATATTATGCTGCTGGTGCCGTTAACAATGCCGTGCGTGTAATGTCGAAAGCGTTGCAAAGGCGCTAGAGGAGGGTAAATATAGACGTTGCAGACTAAGGGCCTAGGCCAAGACACCATTTTCATTCACGCCACAGCGATTCATTGCCTCTGATCTGTTCCACAGGTTCGTAGAAGACCCTGATTCAAGCCGCGCCCCAAATTCCACAAGCAGCGCCAATATCGACGTGGACGAGTTGTTCTTCGGCTGCGGTCATGGCTGCCGTTGAGCCGCGCCGCCGCATTGTCGGCGTGTCGACAAAAATGTACTTCTCGCTAAGCCGGACGCGCGAATTCACAAACAGCCTCATTGCGGGCCTCGCGGACGCACCACGGGAGCTGGTATCGAGTATCGACATCTTTTTGCTGCCAGACTTCATCGCCGTAGCCTCCACCGTTGAGCAACTGAACCAGGCGCCTGTACCGATCTGGACAGGCTCACAGGACTGCCACTGGGAGGATTATGGCTCGTTCACGGGGGAGGTCAGCCCCGCAGTCCTGCGCGATGCAGGCGTTCGCATCGTTGAAGTTGGACACGCTGAGCGGAGGAGATTGTTCGGAGATACAGACGCCGTCGTCGCGAAGAAAGCCACCGCTGTCTGCCGAAATGGCATGATTCCCCTGATATGTATCGGAGAAAAATTACAACTTTTTCAGGACGAGGCAGGTGTCAAAGCGGCGGTGAAGGAATGCCAAGTTCAAGTCGAGGCAGTCTTGGAGGGGATTCCAGTTGATGCCGAGGTCGTGTTAGCATACGAGCCTGTTTGGGCAATTGGCGCTGCCCGTCCAGCCGGCGAAGCGCACGTTCTCGGTGTGGTTGACGGCATCAGGAGGCTGGATTGTGTCCAGCGCCGGACGGCTCCTACAAGGGTTGTCTATGGAGGCAGCGCTAGGCTAGGGCTCTTCACGCGGCTGAAGGGCGGCGTAGACGGTGTCTTTCTCGCAAGGTTTGGCCATGATCCGGAGCAATTTGTGAAGATAATTGAAGAGGTGGCCGCGGCTTGAGGTGGTGGCCCTTGAGCTTGTGACTGGAAGTTCGTTTGCACCCGTCTCTCCACGAGCAACACACCTTGGTCCACACGCTTGGTGGCTACAATCGTATCTGCGTAAAGCATGCTCATGCCAGCGTAGATGAGATTTGTCGGAGACCTCGTCTGCACTTAACAAGAAGTGCGAAATGGAGAAGGATAATGCGTGCTTAGAAAGGGTACCAAAGAGCTGGTCAAATAACTAGGTATCCGCAACAAACACGGCCAAACGCCAAGCTGCTCTTGTGGTTCTAGACAAATTTCAGAAATTCATTTGGGTTGTCTTTCTTCAGGTGTTCGTCTTTACATTCTGCACGGTTGCGTATGCTCTTTTAAAGCAATCGACCAAGCTCAATACCATCACCATTATACACCACCATTATCTGAGAGTCATGCAGGACAAGCCTTAGTCGCGGAAACATGGTCTAAGGCACGTTACCGGCTGTACAGAGGTGGAAATGAACGAAAGACGCTAAGTGGTAGTGCTAATGATCGTCAGCCACCCGCTGTGGTGGAGGCCACGATGGCGTTCTCCATGCAGATAATGCTGATCTTGGATAATTCGGTCCTGTGTATGTTTTACCCTTTGAGAAGGTCCCTTAAAAAGGTCGATGAATGGCATCATTGATTCTTCTTTGATCTGCTGGTTCGCAAAGTCTTATTCTAGCCATTTTGTATTTTGCATCCCACGGGAACCGGCGACAGGTTCGAGAATGCACGTGGATTGTTCTGCGAGTAGGCATTACCGAGGCCTCAAGGTGCATTGCAGCGAGACTACCAGACCGAATCTTCCGGGACAAACCCGTGAACAGTGACATTGCCAAGGACCGGTTGGCTTTCACGCGAGGTCAACATGGCACCACCACTGAAGTCTTGACAACTCCGGGGTCGACGATGCTACCTCCACGTACGGCGGGGAAGGCCTGAAGTTCCGCTGAACGAGCATACGACTCATCTACAATTGGCCCGTTACCCTACCCACCTCGGGCTTCAACCGTCACAATCTCATTCGACGTTGCATCGCTGAGACTTTTCGATCTGTGTGGAGAAAGCCAACTTGGCCCACTCTGGCTGACGGGCCGTGGAAGAATTGACTTTGTGGGATGAGCAGGGCTCCATCTCGAATGTAACATGGGCAAAATTGGAGATGGGAGATGTCCGATATTTTGACTCATGTCGCGATATAAAGCCACCGACACCTTGATTCGACCCCAAAGTCAAAAGAGAGGAAATGGGACAATGTGAACATGGGTTTCTGAGGCATCTGGAAATTAAAAGCCCTGCCCAGTATCTGCGTGTGGTTGCCTCGCATCGAGCCGAGCTGCCATTCCAGGATGGAACATTAACCTAGATTTGCGATTCTTCTATTACCCTAATGGCGCGCTACCCCATGACCTAGCGGATAATTTCCATGACTGCAGTTCATCTCTTCTTCCCCCCCTCTTGCTTGGTCGTGGAGAACATCTGCAGCCCCATCGTCCGTCCCGCATCTTCTTTCCAGGGTTACCCCATTCTGCTTCTCCTCCCCCATCGCTTCAACCCCGGCCCTCCCAAAAAGAGTGAGCCAAGAAAAGGCCAAGCCCCTTGCGAGAACAGATTAGATTGGGTGTGGCTGCCGACGTGGGCCGTCTTGAAAGGGCATTCTAGGTTTGAGCCGGCGGCCCTTCATCGGAGGCGCCCAGGGTCGACTTAACCGTTTGCCGTCTCTCGCAGCATCTGCCTCCGAGGAAACTTGGCCACTGACGATGACGATGGCGAACCCCACGGCAAACGGAACAATGGCTCAACTGGGATGCCTGTTCATTCGGTAGCCACGCCCCGAGGGTCGTGCGATGTTGCAATCAAGTTGGAGTTGGGAAGCGGGGAAGACGGTGAAAGAATGGTATTTAAGCATCGTGACTATCGTTACTGTGTCTGGTGGAATTGCGAAGTCAGGCCGTGATCGTTGGACCTTCTCGAGTTCTCGCTCCTCGACCCCCTGGTGTCCTCTCTTCAAAGGCCACATAGGACATTATTTGGCAGGTATAAATAACTACCATCAAACCTCCTTCGACGATGCATCCTCCGGCCTCACTCTCCGTGGCGCTGGCCGCAGCCGGGCTCCTGTCCGTCGCCAACGCCGCAGTCCCAGCCTGGGGCCAATGCGGTGGCAGACAATGGACCGGCGAGACCACTTGTGTCTCCGGCTACCATTGCGCGGCGCAGAACGAGTGGTACTCACAGTGTCTTCCAGGATGTAAGTCAAGCATGCCTAACCACTCTCGCTAGCGAAGTTGAGGTCCTGTGCGATTTCCTGATGGGGAAATGCAACGGCAATGGAGGAGTATTAGTGCTGACTGACTCTGTGCCACAGCCGGACCCTCATCGACGTCAACGAGACGCACTTCCACTTCCACCTCGTGTAAGTCATCTCCCCGAGTCAACAGGGCGAAAGTCGTGAAACCATAGCACACGTTTTTCTAACCTGTATTGTAGCCATCCGCACCTCCACCACATCCGCGCCCGCTTCCTCATCCACCGTCTCGAGCCGCCCAGCCAGCGTCTCCTCGTCCAGCACGACATCCTCCGGCGGCTCACTCCCCACCGACTCCCCCTGGACGGCCGCCATCGCCAAGGCCAAGGATTCCTTGGGCAAGCTCTCGCTCGCCGATAAGGTCGGCATCGTCAGCGGTGTAGGCTGGCACGACGGCAAGTGCGTCGGCAACACCTCGCCCGCCTCCGTCATTGGCTTCCCGTCGCTTTGCCTTCAAGACGGCCCTCTGGGCATCCGCTACGCCAACTCTGTCACGGCCTTTACCCCCGGTGTCCAGGCTGCTTCCACCTGGGACAGGGCGCTGATCCGCCAGCGCGGCCAGTTCCTGGGCGAGGAGGCCCGCGGCAGCGGTGTCAACGTGCTGCTCGGCCCCGTGGCCGGTGCGCTGGGCAAGTTCGCCGAGGGCGGCCGCAACTGGGAGGGTTTCAGCCCGGACCCGTACCTGACGGGCATCGCCATGGCTGACACCATCGAGGCCCTGCAGGCTGTGGGCGTCCAGGCCAACGCCAAGCACTACATCGTCAACGAGCAGGAGCGCAACCGCGTGACCATGTCGAGCAACGTGGACGACCGCACCATGCACGAGCTGTACCTGTGGCCCTACGCCGACGCCGTCCACTCCAACGTCGCCTCCGTCATGTGCTCGTACAACAAGATCAACGGAACCTGGGCCTGCGAGAACGACAACGCCATGAACCAGCTGCTGAAGAAGGAGCTCGGCTTCCCCGGATACGTCCTCACCGACTGGGACGCCCACCACACCACCGTCGAGTCGGCCCACACCGGCCTCGACATGTCTATGCCCGGCACCAACTGGGCGGGCGAGAACCGTCTCTGGGGTCCCGCCCTGACCGCCGCCATCAACGACGGCAAGATCCCCGTGTCCCGTGTCGACGACATGGTCACCCGCATCCTGGCTGGCTGGTACCTCGTCGGCCAGGACAAGAACTACCCGGCCTTCAACCTGAACGTCAACGTCCAGGCCAACCACAAGGAGAACGTGCGCGCCGTGGCCCGTGATGGCATCGTGCTTCTGAAGAACGAGGGCGGCATCCTGCCACTCAAGCGCCCTGCCTCCCTCGCCGTCGTCGGATCTGGTGCCGTCCTCGGCAAGCATGCCAACAACGAATGCCCGGATCAGGGCTGCAA
Source organism: Paramyrothecium roridum (assembly GCA_003012165.1). Lineage (NCBI taxonomy): Eukaryota > Fungi > Ascomycota > Sordariomycetes > Hypocreales > Stachybotryaceae > Paramyrothecium > Paramyrothecium roridum. The sequence continues at coordinate 13,748 of PXOD01000991.1, forward strand.
CGACGGCGCCCTCGGCATGGGCTGGGGCTCCGGCACCGTCAAGTACCCCTACTTCGTCGCTCCGTACGACGCCATCCGCACACGCGCCGCCGCCGAGGGCACCACTGTCACTCTTAGTGGCACCGACGAGACCTCCGCTGGTGCCACTGCCGCCCGCGGCAAGAACATCGCCCTGGTCTTCATCACGGCCGACTCGGGCGAGGGCTACCTGACGGTTGAGAACATGGAAGGTGACCGCACCCACCTGGACCCCTGGCACAACGGCAACGAGCTCGTCGCGGCCGTCGCCGGCGCAAACTCCAACGTCATCGTCGTCGTGCACAGCGTCGGCGCTGTCATTCTCGAGAAGATCCTGGCCCTCCCCGCCGTCAAGGCCGTCGTCTGGGCCGGCCTGCCCTCGCAGGAGAGCGGCAACGCCCTCGTCGACATCCTCTACGGCGACACCAACCCCAACGGCAAGCTCGTCTACACCATCGCCAAGAGCGCCAGCGACTACAACACCAAGGTTGTCCCTGGTGACGATGACTACCGCGAGGGTCTGTACATTGACTACCGCTACTTCGACAATGCCAATGTCTCGCCCCGTTACGAGTTTGGTTTCGGTCTCTGTGAGTTACCTTTATCCTGACTTTTTTTTTTCTATGACTGTTCTAATCTTTGTTTTAGCCTACACCAACTTCACCTACTCCGGCATCAGCGTCACGTCCACCGCCAAATCTGGCCCAGCGACCGGCCCCATCGTTCCCGGCGGTAACAAGGACCTCTTCGACACCGTCGCCACCGTCACCGTGAGCATCCGCAACTCTGGCGGCGTCGCCGGCGCCGAGGTCGCCCAGCTGTACCTGACCTACCCCAACTCGGCGCCATCCACGCCGCCGCGCCAGCTCCGCGGCTTTGACAAGCTCAAGCTCGCGCCGGGCGCCTCGGGCACCGCGACCTTCAACCTGCGCAAGCGCGACTTGAGCTACTGGGACGTCCGCACGCAGAAGTGGGTGGTGCCATCTGGCACGTTCCGCGTGTCCATCGGCGCCAGCAGCCGCGACATCAGGCAGCAGGCCAACCTGCAGGTTGCGTAGAGGAAATTAGACGTTGATTAGATTATATGCGAAAAGCTTTGAGAAACACATTTCAGCCAAGGCATTGTTGATCCTTTACGGATTTGCTTCTAGTACATAATTGACATTTGTTCACAATTAATCCAAATGGGTCCTACACCGTTATTCTCGGAGCGTAAGATCAAAGTGAAAGTGCAGATCCCCTGCAGCCCCATGCAACGGCATCACAGAAATTGGACCCTCGTCGCATCGACGCGGAGTAGTGCGCTCCGTCCCACAATGCCCCATCTGAAGAGAGTTCCTGATTCGAGGAATTAAAGAGCACATGGTATTCAATTCAAATTCGCTCATATCGTCAAAAGCAAGCCAAGAAAGCAGAGCAAGCATCCTCATGCTCCAGCAAGATGTATCCTCCTCTTCCCCCTCACGGCCCCGGGCCGCATCCCCTCGCTTTGCTGGCCAATCGTGGAGCCAGTTTCAGCGACCTTCCCCTCACTTAATCACTGTCATCTTCGAGCTTCTTCCCTTTGGGCTGACTCTGCGGGGGGAACTTCATGCCCCGGTTCTTCGCGTCGCCCGGCTCCGCGCCGTGCCCCCAGCCGCCGAGTCCTTCGGCGGCAGACATACCTCCCAGCCCGGAGGTCGGCCCCGCAGCGACCTTGCCGGCGAGCTGGTTCTTGCCGACACCCGGTTGCGTTTCGGCCCATGCGTTGAGCTCCTCGCGTGTCTTGCCCGTGTACTTGAGGATGTCGTCGTCGCTGAGGCCGGGGCCTCGCTTCTTGTCCTGGTAGCGTTTGTAAAGGGATGCCTTCTTGGCGGAGTCGTCGCCGCTGGCGCCGTCTTTGGTGTTGGACTGATTAGATCCCATCGTGTGGATAGAGATAAATTACTGGTTTTAGTGATGGCAGCAATATGATGAAGTAGAAATAAGCCTCGTATTGCGGAAGCAGAAGATTGCCGAGACTTTCAAGTCAGCTCGGTCGAAGGCGTGGGTTATTTACTTATAGCTCCGCCCCCTCCACAAACAACCCGATCGCCGTGCACACGTGGATGTCATCGTTAGAGCGCTACTAATTGTGGCTGCTCTCTTCCCGCATCCTGCAGGAAGCCGACTAACAAAATCACGGCTCAATACAGGTGCTGTGCCGCGATCCAGCCCTAGCTTGAATTGCTCAAATGCGGCACAGCACAACGCTCACCATTGTCCAGCACAGCCCCACATATCAGAACCTTTGTCCGCGGGGCCGGGGCTTCACATGACGAGCGCCACGGGCACTGGCTGGGTTGTCGGATTGCACAGCCTCTCGGGCGCCAGAAACCCACATGTCGGCCAAATGAGAAGACAGCCCCCCGGTCAGTGCCTCGTGCCTCTGCTGGGGGATCATTCCTACGAGCTGGAATGGGGAAGCAAAACGTCATACTTCCAAAAAGTTCAAAAGATCAACTCCAACTCCATTGGTAACTTTCTCGGCCAATCATACCCGCACCGCTCAAGCCAATCCCCGGAATGGAAGGCTGGGGCGTTCTAGAACAAGCAGCAGAACTCTCGATATCCAATCAGGCCCCAGTCGCCATACTCGTCCCGGTCAGCCCGTCTTTCTGCCAGCGAGTCTGCCTAGGACGCCTTGGCTATCACGAGCAACATCCATGCGAGAAATGCTTGTCTGTCACGTTACGGCTGTGTCTCACTTTGCTGTTGGAAAGTCCAACATTATAATTGGCTGGGCTTGACACAGCTGTGGGTCGTGGCCTCGACTCTCCTCCCCCCATTGATTTATTACAGACTTTATCCCAAGAAGCCATATTTTTGATTCGTCTTGTGTTCTCTTAAGATGCAGGTCCCTGTGCGGAAGCCCGGTCTCATCACTGATAGTTCTATGTTGTAACTGAGCGAGCATAGCCAGAACTTGTGGATAAGATGTCTTGTCTTGGGCTTCAGCTTCACACCGCAAATTGTTTTCTTCAGGACTTGATTCTACATAGTGTCATGTAAATAACTCTGCAAATTTCTGGGGAAAGTATCTGGACTCTCCAGGCTCATTTATTTCGTGCGTACAGTAACTGGTTTTTCTCCCAAAAAGGCCGGACTTCGGCGTCCCCTGCCAGAAAATATCCCACTCCTTTACAATGGACCACTCTGAACTCTGCTAACTGGGTCCCGTCATCAGGCACAGAAGTGTTTCGGCTACTTTGGTGTAAACCCAAGCCGTTTTTGCCATTCTCGAGTACTAACCAGATAATCCGCTTAAAGGCATGGTACCTGCTTCGTCGGACTGTGCCCGACGAGACGCACCTTGAAATATCGACTGTGGTGCGATCTAATGTAGGCACTCGGAGCTTAAATGCCATCCTGGCCAGCTCTAGTTTTGGCTCGAGTTGCGTGTTGTTGCGCAGGATTGTTGTCAGATAGTCAAAGCCCGCAGTTGCCAGCAGAGGGATGGATGTCGTCCGTACATCGTCCTCGGCTCTTGCAGAGTAGCGCGTCCAGTACACGGCATCAGTAGCTCTCTGGTAGTTCCAATAATCCTCCTCCGGTGACCTTCCAGACCTCTCTGGCAAAGGCACACATAGCATGTCGTCTGTGAGGGCAAGATAGAGGCTTCGGACATAATTATGAACAAAGCAGAGCGTCAACAGGTCATTACCCAGGGCTCTTTCCGCCCTGTACTGGTGCATAAGATCCCATTTCCAGCTCTCGAAGGGATTCTCGGCGGGGTTACGCGCTTTGTCAGATGAACCCCCCCAACGTGTCTCGGTGCGATCCTGCCGACTGCGGCCAGGGTCGAGGCGCATGTGGTTTAGAGGCATCCCGTACACTTTACATAGGATTTCATAATGAAGGAAAGCCTGAAGTATACGGCGGCGCTCCAAAAGTGACAGGCAACGACTATCGCGAGTTCCCAATTTCGACCTCTGGTGGGACGAAACTTGCTGCATAGTGTATCCCTTGGAGAACTGGGGATGCGCCCACTGAGGGATGAGCCGGAAAGACAGAAGACGACCACGACTCGAAGACTTCATCAATGCGTCATCAATGTAAAGCCCAAGTTGTTGAACGAGCGAATAGAGGTTTGCTAGCTGCTCGTAGCTGGACGGCCTGGGGAATGTGCCGGCTGCCCATTTGCGAAGGTGGCCATCCACAGCCTCAATCCGCTGCTCCGCCTTGACGAAGGTGACATCGAGCTCCCGAAAATGCAAAATGGCCAGCGCATCCTGCATTAACTCCGAGTCTAGATCCCGGCTGACGTAGGCGCGGAGAATCGACAGCTTGAAGTCGACAAAGACACGCCGCAGAGCTTTCGAGGTGCGTGAGAGGACGACAGCATCCCCGTAGCTGCTACATGAAACGAGTATTTCAAAAATGAGGTCAAGAGGGAGATCTGTGAGGAAATCCATGCTGGGATAGATTTGTATTCATGGATAAGATGCGTGGACAGGAAAGTTGCGACGTCAATCTAGCCAGGGAACACAGGTGCGAGGCTCTATTTATCTTCCATAAATCATCAAAAAAAAACGATAGTTACGCAAATCGGGCTGCTTAAAAATTTTTCGTCAGGTTCGTTGAAAAAACGCGATGGTGAGTGTGGATGCAAGGCTTTTTGGCCATCTACAAACCATGATCAATGGCGACGTCAAATTTGCGGCATGCAAATTACTTTGGTCTCGCATTGTGTGCTTCACCAAGGTATAAGTAAGGACATCGGATTTTCCTCTCTGGCTTCAGATTTTCTAAAGGGCAAAGACTGTCGAGCAAGGATGTAGGAAGGCGAAGGTTTCGTACTGCAGACACGAATCTTGAGGGTTGTGGGCGATGCTATCATGAATTGGAGCCCGTAAACGGTATTTTAGCTTCTTTGCGGCATCGTCTGGCTGAGAAATACAACCTTGCTCTGTTGTCCATCTGGCCTTCTTGGCAGAAATTTCGTCTTTTGATGGGGTGTGGCATCCTCGTCATTTATCATACCCATCCTTCACGCCTCTAAGTGATTACATGAGTTCCAGCCCATCTTCATAGCATCTTCTCAATATTGACCGTCAATGTCTATATAACCTCTAGTTCCGCGTAGTGTCTCCAACACTGATGCCGTGCTACAGTATCATTTCATGCTACGCCGCGCTGTCATAATCATTTACACATGAGGTGCCATGCCCAACGAGCTGTTTCCGCCGTTGAACGCCACGAATTGGGACTTGAAGAAGATGTCACCGTAGATGCCAAGACTTCCGGGAGCCGTTGCCTGCAGACCACCGAAGCACACTGCGCCTTTGCGTTAGCATCTGCATATTCTCAACAGCATGGTGAAAACTCACTGTTGCTTCCCTGTCCCAGCGGGACAAAGTTAATGTCGGCTCCTTTGACACGCGCCATGTACACGCCGCCCACGTCCAGATCAAGATCCGGCGTCGGGCTGTTACAGGGAAACACGAAGCCTCCCGCTTCGGCGTCGTTGACTGCCCCTGGTACCTGACTGTAGTAGCCAGCTACAATGTTGGCATCGGCTAGAATAAGTGTTGTTCCCGTGTCGGCGATCGCCTGGCCGCCCGGCGTCGCGGCCTGGGGAGCTCCACCATTCACGGCGAACCGCTCGCTGCCAAATTGCCAGAAGCCTTTCGTGTTGTTGACAGGAACCCAAGCCATCTGTCCGGTGAACTTGGTGTTGTCGATTCTGCCAAACTCGTAGGCGCCGACGGCCCCCTTTCGGAGGTCGGCGGTGAAAAGTGGCTCGGCCAAAGTGGGCATGAGGTTGTCGAAAAAGGTCCTCTGCTTCTGCGGCTGGACCGTGTTGATGCTGGAGAAGGCAAGTCCGAGAAGACCGTCCGTGTTCTGGTCCTTGACAAACTGAGCCGAAACCTTGGTTGCCAACTCTACTGCCTGCGCATTAACTGTTGCACCTCCAATTGTAACAACATCGGTTCCCACGACGCCTGCCGCGCCTGATCCGTCGCCGTACGAGATTTCGAAGAACGCACCCTTCATGGGCTGAAAGCTCTTGCTTGCGGTGAAATCGAAGATCCGATGGCCGGTCTGCTCTGCTGGCGCGAGACCACTGCTGAATACCCAGAGGTCGGACGAGCCACTATCGAAATCGAGGTTCACAGTCTGACCTGCAATGCTGACTGGTGCCAAGTACTCGATGTCCATAGCTTCCGGCGTCGCCGCGACAAGACCCGTCGAGTTTGCTGCAGCAAGACCTGTTGAGTTTCTCGCCCCAGTTACAAGACCCGTTCGGTTAGCAGCGGCCGCTCCCATTAAATGGCGACGCGCAAAAGCCTGTGTTGCAGCGGCCGCTTTCTGGGCCTCAACGGCTTTGGCTAGGCCGTCGGGCAGAGGCATCCTATACTTTCTGTATGCTTTTGCCATGGCTCTGGGTCCATTGTGACCGGAAAACTTAGTGTTGGCGACTCGTTCGACCTTGAAAGAAGATCGCTTCTGAATCTTCAAGGGTGTGGCCGAGGCGTAGGCCAAGAAGCCGAGGAAAACTAACAGGAGAAAAGGTCGAGAATGCATTTCGAAAGGCCTTGATTTAATAGCCTCCGAGAAAATGGTTCTATAAATACCACACCAGGTGGCTATTGAGAAGAGAAAGAGAAAGGAGATATTCGGGGCTCTCACAGAGAGTCCACTGGGCGATCGGAGATGGGAAACGGTGGACGGGGTAAGGAAAGAAACGCTACTCCCAAGAGAAGCAACCACTGAGATCCTTCATCTCCAGGTTCATGAAGGTCTCGATGGCTTGTATTTGTAGTCTTGGCGATGGGCACAAGTCGGACGAGTCAAGCCCATCATACCAAGACGGGAAGCAGCTCATGTTCGCCAATCCGCTCGGCCCGGGACAAGGGCGCTACGGCAGGCTGTTTCCGGGCTGGCCTGGACCTGCAACTGACACGATTTTCCTTCTGTTTTTTTGTCGATCGAGACGAGATGTTTT
>PXOD01000992.1:0-25272 GCA_003012165.1 Paramyrothecium roridum
ACATCGACTTACACATCGCAGAGACATATAACGGCCTGCGTATCAATTCTTTGTGCGTCCCAGCAGCCATCCTGAACATCTGTACCAGATGGTCATGGTCTCCTCCTCCTCCTCCTGTGTCCTCGTCACATTATCCTCATCCCTGTCTTCCTGTCCGCGAGCCAAGAAGAAAATATGATACATCGCACCATGGGGGTTCCTACCACTTGCTTATGTGAATTCGGATAAGGGCTCAGGCCGGTGTCTGACGAAACGGGCTGCGTGCATTCTCCGATACCACTTTCTATCCCCCCTTCGTCCTTCCATCCCTCCCCTCCGCCCCCACCCTGCATCTCGTCAGTCCGTCCTTTCCCTGAAGTGGTAGTTCCATGGTCCTATCGTGCCGCTCCCGTTCCCGCGAACCGGGCCTCTACCCGCTGCCCAGCCCCAGGGTTTCTTGACCGTCCCACGACCCCCCTGCGCCCCCCTGTCCCATGGTCCATCATGGCAAATCCCTGGAATTCTGGTCATCTGGCACCCTCAAGCCCTCCAAGCCCCAGGGATGCTCACTGTCTGCATCCGGTCTACGATGTGTAATGTGAGCTATGCATTGCCACTACCTGGGGCAGTTTGCCGCATTCGACGCCCTGCTCGACTAGACTACATGCTGCTTTCTTTTTCTGTCACTTATCATCTCATGACCTTGAGTCATTACCTGTCCTATTTTTGATAGTTAGCCTGTCAGCTATCGGTCAGCCGGTTTGTCTAACCTCACCGGTCATCTGCTTCCTGGCCATCATCCGAAGCCAGACCGCATGTGTGATATCAAGAGCCTAACGCACCGCATATGCATGCTGATGCTCTGAGCTTCACCTGCGTTCAGCTTTCCTCATAGACGAGCAGATACAGTCGCGGTACGAGATAGAGGGAGGCACATGTATCCTCAATTACAATCATTCCAAATCAAGGCTTTCTTCCGCACACCTCTACCCCCTCTACTATGGCAGCTCTCACTTTTGGCTTCTAATGAACTCCCTAATCAACATTCTCATGACATTCATCATCTCGCCTTTAAAACTTGTTCAACAGCCTCCTCTCCGCTTTTAGCTTAACCAGGTGCTCCAGCGCCTCGTCCAAGGGGACAAGATCACCCTTGGTCTGCGTGCTCTGATCGTCGCGGTTTCGAATGTTAACCGTACGTGATTTGGCCTCCTCGGCACCGACGACTACATAACCGGTTAGCATGTCTTGACAGTCCCAAAGCTAGTTAGTATATCAGGCCGAACGTACCAAAAATGAAATTGTACTGCTCCAGCTGTCCAGTGCGAATCTTCTTCTGGAAGGTGTTGCTGCTCAGATCCACATCGATGTACAGGTGCTTCTCCTGGAAGATGCGCTGCACCTCCTTTGCGTAGTCGTTGACGGCAGGCATAACTGGCACAACAAGAATTTGACGTGGGCTGAGCCAGAAAGGCCACTTTCCAGCAAAGTGCTCAATCAGGACACCGATCATTCTCTCGAAACTGCCGAGAACAGCGCGGTGGATCATGACTGGTCGTGCGTAGCCAGCAGGCAGGTCGGGATCGTTGGTATCACTGTCGACAACAGCCTCGTCCTTGCTCGCAACGTATCGCAGCTTGAAGCGTCGCGGCAAGTTGAAGTCTAGCTGAATCGTGCCGCACTGGTGGTCTCGTCGCAGAGCATCAAAGAGGGTAATATCGATTTTGGGACCGTAGAAGGCACCGTCACCGGGGTTCTCCTCCCAGGTAGCTCCAATCTTCTGGGTCCAAGTATCCAAAGCATCCTTGAGCTTGGCCTCGGCGAGATCCCACATAGCAACCTCACCGATGTACTTCTCGGGACGAGTAGAAAGCTTCAGCTTGAAAGAGAATCCGAACAAGCCATATACGCTGTTCAAGAAATCGAAGGCACTTTCGATCTCTTCTTTGATCTGCGTAGCAGGGGCGGTTAGAAATACGAGCCGTTGTGGTTTCCTTTTCCTTCACATACCTGGTCAATCGTGCAGAAGATGTGGGCGTCATCCTGCTGGAAACGTCGCACTCGTGTAAGTCCAGAGAGAGCTCCAGAGAATTCGTTGCGGTGAAGCACGCCAAAGTCGGCCATCCTCCAGGGCAGATCCTTGTAGGAAACATCGGAGTGGGCAAAGATCTTGCAATGTCCAGGACAGTTCATTGGCTTCAGTCCGTATTTTTCCTTCTCGACCTCAAAGGTAAACATGTTCTCTTCGTAGTGCTGCCAGTGACCCGAAACCTTCCATAGGTCGGCCTTGTAGACGTTGGGGGACATGACCTCGGTGAATCCTCGCTTGTGATACTCTTCCTTCATGAGATCCATCAGGGTGTTGAAGATACGAGTGCCGTGTGGGAGCCAGAAGGATGAACCGGGGGACACTTCGTCGAAGAAGAAGAGCTTCTGGTCCTGGCCAATCTTGCGGTGGTTGCGCTTGGCTGCTTCGGCGAGGAAGAGCTTGTACTCCTCGAGCGCCTTCTTATCCGGGAATGAGATACCGGCGATTCGCTGCACTGACTCATTCTTGCTGTCTCCCAGCCAGTAGGCAGCGGAAGCCTATAGACCGAGTTAATATTCGATACTCATGAAAGATTTAGCACAAAAGCTTTGTCATACCTTCAGCACAGAGAAAGCCTTGATGTTTCCGGTGTTGGGCACGTGCGGACCTCTGCAAAGATCGATCAAGGGACCGCAACGGTAGACGGTGCTCAGGGTGTTGTCTGGAACGCGCTGCTGGATGAAGTACTCCTTGTACTTGCTGTACTTGAACATCTCCAACAGCTCGTCCTTGGTCATCTCGAGACGGACAAAGGGCTGCTTCTCCTTGATGATGGATCCGGACAGTGTCTCGAGGGCCTTCTTGTCCTCATCTGCAACGACCTGGCTATAGGGCGGTCAGTTCCTGTACATTTTATATTCGTGTTTCATCTCGTACCCGTCCATGTTCGCCATGTCGTAGTAGAAACCGGGAGGATCGGTGGTTGGCGGGCCATTGCACAAGTAGCATCCGAAACGCTTCTCAGCAGCTTCGCCGAGAATGTGAGCCGAAGAGTGCCAGAAAACCTTCTTGGCTATTTGTTCGGTTAGTGTCGAGACGTCGCGCGCAATCGATGGAGCGAAACCATACCCTCAACATTGTCAAAGTCCAACAGCTCGAGCTTGCAGCTCTTCTCCAGGGGTCGCGTGAGATCCCAAAGCTCTCCATCGACCGTGGAGATGATGGTGCGCTCCACCAGAGACTTGGAAATCGACTTGGCGATGGACAAAGGAGTGGTCTCCCAGGAGGTACCCTTCTCCTCCTTGCCATTGGGGAGGGAGATGGTGATCTCCTCGCGAGGCTTGGCTGTACAGTCGTTAGGAACGGGGTTTTGCGAAACGAGGCAACGGGGTAACACGGACCGGCAACCTCCTCGTCCCGCCTGGCCTTGATCCTATCGAAAACATCCAATCGATGCTTGATGAACTCGGGGGTCTCCGGAAGCTGGCATCTCACAGTGAGCAAAATCATATGCCGGGTTGCTCACGGATTTCCCATCACGGAGAGAAGACTCCTTACCTCGAGGGCGGCCGTCTTGGAAGTCTTGGCGGGCTTCTCCTTCTTTTCCTTGGGCTGCTTAGGCTGGACAGGTAGGCTCTTCTCGGGAGCGCCCTCCGCCGGCTTGGGCGCGTCGACCGGTTCAGACGACATGGCGAAAACTCGTTGCTGGGTCTCGACTGTGCTTGGAGGGGGAATCGTAACTTGTCTTTTCGATGGAGGGGCCACGGAGGGGCATATACGCTTGAAGTGGGGTTGACTCACAAAAAAAGGTACTGTGCCAGTCAAAACCACAAGATTGAGTCACTAAGAGACACCGGCAGATCCTCGGTCTCCCACTTACACGCCACGGTTCCTGGATCTCGCCGGTATGGCAATCTGGAAGCTAAAAGCGGTTATATCGCAGAGTCCGATTGTGCTGCATTGGAGAGAGAATGCAGCTCAAGTGAGTCTGGCCGAGGGGAGTAGCCTTATCACGCGGGAGAAGCGCCGCCCGAAAGCTAACTAGCGAGCCTGTCTTACACAATTGTATTCAATGCGCCTACCTGTCCGATCAAGTAAGATATGGGTATCAATGCCTTTCCAAACGCCATGAATTCCAGTCCCATGCAATAATCCGCACGCCAAACGTGTCACAAACCATACCTAGTGACGCATTCCTCCTTGTGCGTTTCCAGGCAGTCGAGGGCGCAGACCCTCGTGCCGCACTTCATGCATCGCACCCTTCCCCAGTACCCGCACACCTCGCAGAATACGCGCCTAGGGTATTTGTCGTCCCACGTGCCTTGTGCCTGGACATATGTCAGGGGCGGGTGTGCCAGCAGCTTCCGCAGCTCCTCATCGGACGGCGGCTCCGGCACGCGGGATGCAAGGAGGGGGTCGTTGTCGCCGGGATGCGCGGCCGGCGCGGGCTTGTATGATGGTTCCAAGATCGGGGGCAAGTTGTTGGCATCAGTCATTTGTACGTCCTCCTCTGACGCTTTGATTTGCGTGTGAGGAGTGGAGTCTTTCTTGCCAGGCGTCGGACGTTTGTTGTTGTTCGTAGCGGCAGTCAGCCTTGCCTGGCCTGCCGCAGTCGCTGCAGAACTGTCCGTCAGGGCCTGCAGTGCCAGGAAGTCGTCGAGGTGATTGGTAAAAGTCTTCTGAGATTGTAATACTTTGCGAACGTTCGGCGTGTGTTTACCCTGAGCTATACACACAAGATTAGCGCCAGTGGCCTCGAGCGTATGGTAAGTACGCAACGACGAACGTACCTCTGCCGCTTTTCGCAGGTAAAGGAATCGAAGCGTCCTTGTTCCCATCGCGGTCGAGCGCCTCAACATCCTTGCGAATGCGAGCCTCCTGCCGCGCAGATAAATCTCCCAAGCTCAAGCCGGGGGCATTTCTGGCACGCTTCCTCGATGGTTGAACCGCGCCGGATGCGCCTGTGGGGCCCGTGTCGGGAACGTACGCCCATCCTGGAGCTGCTGTGGTTTTGGCGCTCGCGAGCTCGATGACGCCAAAGTTGTTCATCCTGGAGTGGCCGAGCAAAAGCGTGTGAAGGAAAGTAAATTGTCATTCCTACAAGTGATTTCGGGGCATAGCAGAACCGTCAAACCAAAGCCCGGAAAATCCGCTAGCCGGCCCAGACAAGCAAGTCAGGATAGGGAGGGTACCTGAGGTAGCTCCCCAGGCCAGCGCCCCGCCACCGCCTGGCCAGCAACGACATGTGGCCAATAATGTAAGCTAGGTCCTCCCAGCAATTATTCCGAGCACCCTCCACCCGTTGCAAGCATCAACATCGCAACACACACGAGCGCATTACCCATCTCCTCCACCGTCGACGCCGCCTCCCAACCTAGCACGATGCCTGCGACATCGAGAATCCTCCTCAGCGCTGCCAACCGCCAATTGGCCGTGCGCGGCTTCCACACCTCAGCCAGGCGAATGGCCGATGCGACTCCCCTCCCGGCACGGAGGCCCATGGGAGCTTTCCGCGGCGGGTAAGTCAGGATGAAAGCTCCGCAGTTCCTCATCACCTTGTGCAGGCTTGCTGACACTATATCGTTGACAGGCTCTTCGGTTTTCTGCTCGGTACGACTCTTGCCGGAAGCGCCGTCTACAGCTACCTTGTCAAGGAGTACAAGGCCGCCAACGATCTCCTGTCTGAGGACATTTACGTACGTCTGCCCAACTTGAGGGAGGAGCGCAATTGGAGTGATTACATCCCTTCCGAACTATTCTCACGCAATACTCCCTCTTGCATCTCCATTGAAACAGAGGACATGTCTAACAATATAATCCATAGACACTTCAAGCGTCCGTGGCTCGATTAAGTACATACGTGCAGGCTCTGGAGGAGAAGAAGAAATAAGGTCAACAGCTTTTACCCACCCGACAAGGCGGGACAGTCCGTCAACCTTGGATGTTTACCTGCAGGCCACCAAATTTGAAGTACCTGTAATGGTGATGAACATGTGTAAACTACCAGAAATAGGGCAGACGCAACGCTGCTGAGCTATTTTGAAGGACGTATATCCAGTACATCTCACAGGGTCGACCGATCAGACGATCATTCAAAGCAGATAGCACGATTGTCCTTGCTCAATTATTCGAACAATATAAATCCCATACTTCGTTAAGAGAGACTATGAATCCCGAGGTGCTTTACGTAAACCAAATCCCACGCCAATCAATTCATAAAATGCCTTTTTTGCACTAGTACATGCTTACAACTCATCGTGGTCCTCGGCGGCAGGGGCCTCCTCGGTCTTCTCCTCAGTAACCTTCTCGGTGGCGGCGGGAGCAGCCTCCTCGGTACCCTCCTCAGCAACAGAGATGCCAGCCTTGTACTTGCCGTTCTCCTTGACGAAGTCAATGAGGTCCTCAATAGTGCGGGAGCCGCTGTAGGTGACAGGGTTCGACTTGTCACCGGCGGGGAAGAGCTTGATGGTAGGGAAACCCTGAATGTCATCAGGGACATCGTTCTGGGTGGCGTCAACCTTGGCGATGACAACCTTGTCCTTGAACTCGCTGTCGGCGTACTTGGTGGCGAGCTCGTCGTACTTGGGGGCCAGGGCCTTGCAGTGACCGCACCAAGGGGCGTAGAACTCAAGAAGAACGTCCTTGTTGTCATCAAGGACGATGTCGTTGTAGCTGTGGGCAACAACAACAGTGACGGGGCCCTCCTGGGTCTCGGGGATGGGCTCAGACTTGATGCTAGGCTCGATCTTGCCAGCGGAGAAGTCATCGACGAACTTGGCAATGGCATCGTGGGTGATCTCCTTGTCCTGGTCGAAGGGGAACTTCTGGTTCTTGACAGTCTCCTGGATGGCGAAAGAGGGGAACTGGTCGGTCTTGAGGTTCAGGTTACCGGCGTGGGCACCGAAAGACTTGGCGTCAATGGTAGCGAAGTTGATCTTGCCCTTGTACTTCTCAGCGATGGGCTTCAGGGCAGCGCCAAGAGTCTCGCGCTCCTCCTCGGTCTCGGCGAAGATGTAAGCCAGGGGAATGCCGGCAGACATGTATCCGGAGTAGGTCTCAGGGCCAACCTCGCCAATCAGGGGGGTGGCGGCGGTCTGAGCGAACTCCTTGATAGCGGAAGCATCGAACTTCTCGCTGAAGACGTTCTTGCCCTCGTCGAAGGACTTGTAAAGAACGATGGCCGGGGCAGTGACGCCCTCGGCCTCGGCGACGGCGGCATCGTTGATACCACCGAAGAGGTACTCGTCACGGAGCTGCTCGGCGACGGCGGTGAAGGTCTCGTTGGAGGCCTTGTCATCGGCGGCGATGTAGGCAACCAGGACAACCTTGTCGGCAGTCTTGAACTCCTCGAGGCTCTCCTTGGTGAGAAGAGAGACAGCAGGCAGGGACTGCTTGATCATGTAGGAGGAGATGCTGAGCAAACTGTTAGGAACATGCTCTGCGTTTATAGACGTCGCAATTGGTAAGACTTACGCAGCAGCCTTGCGCTGACCAGAGTAGGGGGTAGGGTTCTCAAGGCCGCGGAAAACCTTGAGGGTGGGGTAGCCCTCAACGCCGTAGGTCTTGCAAAGGTCGGCCTCCTCAGTGCAGTCGATCTTGGCGAGCTTGATGTTCTTCTCCTTGAGGGAGGTGGCGGCCTCCTCGTACTCGGGGGCCAGAGCCTTGCAGTGGCCGCACCAGGGAGCGAAGACTGTTCACAAGATGCCCCGTTAGCAGGTGTCCTGTGGGAGACGTGGGTCGAGGAGGGGTAGATCAAGAGGCCTGGGATTGTGGGTGGAAGGCGACTTACACTCAGCCAGGACGAGGTCGTTGGTCTTGACGAAGTCGTCGAAGGTAGCCTGGGTCAGCTGGGTGACGTCCGAGACGTCCGACTCAGCGGAGGCCACGGCGGCGAGAGCGGCCAGAAGGCCGTAGGTGAGACCCTTGCAGTGCATGGTGGGCTATGGGGGAGGTGTCCTGGACAAATGCTTCGATTCTAGAGGGGTATAATGAAGCAAAGCCGAAGCCTAGTGAAGGACAGCGGACGAAGGAAAGGAGAATGGGATGAGAGGAAGGAGGAGGAAGTGGAGAGAGAGTTTACGAAAGAGATTGGACCGCTGGGACGTTTATAAAGTCAAGTGGCTGCTCGGCGGGAGCGAATGCTGGCAGTTTGGATTGAACAAGTGTCTTTTCAGGTTCAGGGACCACACCTGCGATCTCCCAGGAAAGGGTACCGCAGTGGGGTGGCCAAGGATGTACTCCAACGATGCACAGCTGCGTGCGGAGTACAGGTACAGCTCCGACAGGCCAGCATGCGGTGGGCGCTGAAGTACAAACGAACGGCGTGTACGGACGAGGCAGACCCTCCACTTCCAATTCGCCCTCCATTAAACGCCTCCCTTCCACCCTCCCACACAATGCGCTTGTACCGTGCCGAAGATACCAGTTGCGGTAGCCATGGGAAGTATCTTCCGGAGAGGCGGTATTGGGTCCTCTACCTGGAAGGGTCTGATAAAGTTCGCCGCCTCCTTACAAATCCACCATCCGCCGCCTCAGCCCCCCTCCCCTGGCTAGCAGCAATCCTTTTTTTTTTTTGGAGTCGACCTGGCTGGACCTGTTGAAGACCCCAGATCAGTCTTCATCCAAGCATTTTTTTTTTGCTGGATGGCGACCTGGGCGGGAAAAGTGTGAGGGCCACTCTCTGTCTCGTCCCTGCATTGACTGTCTGAGACAACACCCGGCATATCAGCCCTTGGGTTGAGACCAGCCCGCGGAGGAGAAGCCACTATAGCTGCAGTTGATGGAACGATCTCCTGATGGCGTACCAGAAGCCAAGACACAGTGCATGCAACACCCCTGTCTGGCACTTGTGGTTCTCCAATTGGCGGCTACCCTGCACCCCGGATTCCACTTCGTTTATCACGTTCTGCCTTCTACCTGGTTGAACAAACAGTCGGTCTGGCCTCATCCATCACTCCTCGGTCACCGCTTATGTACAATAGGTTGATGAGGTCCAATCAATAGACCCTACCTTGTTTGGTTGTTTATAATCTTACTCCTTGTAAATTTTTCTTGTTTTTTTTTTCTCTCTCCTGCACTTTTGTGGTCTCCGTCCCGTCATGGGTTCAGAGGGCAATGCCCAGATACTTGGCCGAATGCACGGGATATGCGCTCGCGGCGCCCGTTGCAGGCACATATCTTAATATACTCCTATGCGAAGACACAACTTAAGCTCATTATAACCTTGTTGATGGTGCTGTAGCGAGTACCTTGCCTAGGTGGACAATTCCCGCGAAACAACAAAAATTACTACAGACACTGCCAGACATGGGTTTCATACTCCAGAATAATGCATCTTCTGATAGATTGCGAAGGATGGAGCGCTCGAACAAGAACAGCCACAAGTCCGTCTAGCGTATCATCATGCACCCATCTAAAGATTGCTTGAATCCAGAGGCTCGTGGTTGAAGGGTTGCCATATCACTCAAACAAGCTACCTGCCTTGGGTAAGGTAGGCAAGGTACTCTATCAGACACACCCGAGCTGGTTACAGATTATGGCAGCCCACTTCATAGACACCTCTAGAACGATGCCAGCAAGTCTTTGGACACTGGTTGGGCTGTCCTCGTTGTTCCTTCGAGCTTCTTACATGAAGCCGCCTGATCGATTGTATTCATACTTCCTTTCGCTTCTACTCACGCCGGGCACTCACGTTGCAATGCAAGTTGAGGGCCACGCCATTGTCCTCTAAAGCATATACACAGTGCGAAGGATTACCATGTCGAAGAAGCTCTCGGGGCACGTCCCCTGTGGAGACGTGCTAGTGGCGGCGGGCGGGACCCCTTCTTTACCCAAACGGGTGAGGCATCGTCCAGCTAGAGGCCACGTTGAGGCTACATTCCAACCCCCTGGACTCACAGTTTGCCATCGCAACTCTTGGCCGAATAGAGTAAGCATCCGACCGCGAGGGCCTATCAGGGCCTCTGTATGGGCATGAACTGCCCCGGGGTTCGTAATCGAGCAGCACAGCAGCTCCGTTCTGCTTTTGGGTTGGGCCAAACGGGCATTTTCGTGCGCATGCTCTATGCATCAGCCGAGCTCTGCGGCCAAGACGGAAATGCAAGTTCGGGACAATGCGTATTTTCTGTAAATGCAGGCTCCTCCTACTTGTGTTTCAATTGGTTAAATGGTGGATCGTTGGCATAATCAATGGATCTAGCCGAGATGATTAGTATTACAACTTGCTGACGTCCTGTCAGCTTAAGCCTGCTACATCCTACCTACCTCTATATCTATAACTGTCATCAACCTCGATAGGTAGGAACGCGCGCTCTCGAAGATGGCAGTCCCGACATTGAGGCAACGCACACCGCAGCGCCCCATCTTAAACATGTGCCCGCTCTAATGCTTGCTGCTCGGCTGAACGGGCTGCTTTCCCATGCTGGTGAGGCCACTTCACATTGACTTCGAGTTCATGAGCTGCCCGTGGGCCTATCCCGGCTCCCACAGGAACTGTCTGCTACCGACTAGGCTCGGTCGCTATTTCTATAGTCTCGGCCGGGTTCCGCGTTTCCAGCGAGCACGAATCTGGCGACTTCAGCCTCAGTGATGCCTCCAACCCCGCGGTTACTCGCCCTCAGCTCGCAGTGCCTGACGGACTTGTCGCGAGAACCTGCGTGTCTGGGTGTTTTCGTGACTATCTTTTGATATAAACCGTTCCCACCGCTGCTGATACCGAGGACATCCATGCCCATGGACGGAAGGAGATAATGCTGTCCACGTCCCAAGATTGCTCTTTCGTGTGCTCAGGCAGCTCTACCACGGAGATCCGAAGGCAGAGAAACAACTTGCTTGGGATGGCGCACCGAAGTGCTTGGATTGTTTCGGCCCAGCTTCGGCTCGAAGGCTGCCAGAAGGCGAGTTCTGTTCTTGAAGCAGCCTCCGCATTCAGCGGTACATTGCCATATTGATGTTAGCAAAGACTGCACTCGGAAAGGCAGTGTTACAACGATGTTGTGCACTGGAGACAAAAGCTACTAATGAGACATCCGACCATAGTCCTGCCAGCCAGAGTCTTGTTCACGGAACCTCCAATCCAGCCTGCCAGTACACTAGCCTTTCACCCGGCATGTGTGTTCTGAATGCTGGCTTTGAGCCCTGGCTGTGGACCAAGTCGGCAACACGGCGAAGCGGCTTGATCTGCAAATCTTGCTGCAAGGCCGAGGCCTGTGGAGAGTTGCGCTCTCGAGGTTCAATCGTCGTCGCCTCGACAATGACCACGCGGTGGTGTAGCTTCACTGGCCCGGCCCATTTCGGGTCGGAAAGCGTAGGCGCTGTGTCTGAATTAAAAGCAGTGCCGCTGGACCGGAAGATCCTGCGCTGGGTTCGAGTAAGGTACGCCGACTGTACCCTGATTACTACATCCAGCGGTGTAACCTGTCTTCCTCGAGATTGTGGAAACCACATTCCTAGTAAGCTGCTAGCATTCATCTCCTCAATTCGAGGAAATCACCGAGTAGAAAATGCAATGCGCCAGTGGCGGTCTGATATCACAACAGCGAATAATGGTCAAGACAATAATTTGGGGCAGAGCTTAAGGATGTTTTAGCGGCGGTTGTATGATCTTGCGCATTCTTCAGAAGCAAGACTGCATCCTTATGAAACTCCCACATTTGTCTGCGCCGAGGAAACTGGAGATATCTCACCGATACTCGGCAAGGCCATCGGCGCAGATTACAAGTCGTCTCTTGATAGTGATGAATATGATGACCGCGGACGAGCGCGCCACTTCGGTCAAGGTGCCGTCGGCCAAGCCCCGCCGTGGTCAACCACTGGATACCTTAGCGAGGTAGCGGCCGGTGTATGATGGGCGTTCTGGAAGAAATCCAAACGCCGGCATTGCACGGTAGTGTATTGGTAATTGGCTTGAGTCTCGGCATTTGAATGCAGTGTTATCTCACCCTTGCTCGAGGGAATGCCGAGTCGCATATGGCGGGAAAGAAGACCAGAGCTGCCTATTTTCCTCTTGCTTAGTACGAACTGATTCTTGCCGGTACCTGAATTATAACAGGCTTCCCTTTCCTGAAGGTGTCATGATAAGATCCCCGGATTTTCTGTTAAAGTTGAATGTTGAATCTGCTGATTCACGAGTGAATCCTTAGAAACTCAAGCCCCAGGTGATTGATAAAAGAGCCCCTCAATGCAGGGCGTGAATCCCTCCAATGGTCAGGTAACGGGACTAGCCGAGTGACCAGTCTCAGGACGGAATCGCCGTTACATCAAAAGGGTGCATCGGCTTGATCGCCGAATGGCTGCCACCTACATTCAGCCTCAACGCCTCATTGACCACTTCACTACATCAAAGTACCTACTTTAGGAGAACTGAAACTCTGTACTTGATTGATGCTGTCAATAAAACTTTGTTCTAGCACAAGGTGGGGTCAGGACCGTATAACGGACAGTCATTAGAGCACAATTGATGTCACCAAAATCATTTGAGGAAAATAAGTACAATGTGACAGTTTTATTAGCCAGGTATAAATCTTCTATGACAACAAGACGAAGCCTTCGTGGCTGTTCGTCGTTCTAAAATCTCAAACTCCGCGTGCCAGAAACCTCTTCTCGAAATAAGCCCATGGCCAAGGGCTGCAAAATGCGCGAAAAGGTCTAATCTACATCTACAGCTCGCTCTATCCTGTATGGTATTGGTCGTCTATGCGAGATCTACTCTCAATCGTACTGGCCCAAAATACGCTTATTTGGACTCGTCCCAGGTGGGCTTCATGACCCAGCGCTGGTTCTCGGTGCCCTCGGCGAAGGGAACACCCAGCTCGAACAGCTTCAGGACAACATCGGAGAAGTCCTTGAAGAAAACATCGTTGTCCTTGGCGTACTTCTCGACCCAGGGGCGGAAGGCCTTGTCCTTGGTCAGGACAACATCGGTGGGCAGCATCATCAGGGTCTTGGTGGTCTTGTCCTCGTACTGCAGCGTCGTTAGCATCGGGTAAGCGTGAGATCAATAGAGACAAGTCGAGCCTACCTGCTTGGGGCCGTTCCACTTCTTCCACTGCCACTTCTCCTCGAGCAGGAGGCGGTAGTAGTCGTTGGTCAGGACGGTGGGAGAGAAGGTCCAGGGGCCAGAGAAGCCAGATCGGTCAGTGTGGCATCGACCCAAGGCGTGCGCACCAGAGAGAGCGACAATCTCCTGATCGTTGAAGCCCATGCGGTAGAAGATGTTGCGCAAGTGGTCGGAACCCTGGCTGGCGTCGGGAAGACGGCCGTCAGGAGTGCAGGCGGCCATGTCACGGTCAGCGCGGCCGGGGCGGTAGGGGATGATGGGGCCCTGCATCTCCTGGAGAGCGCAGACACCAGCGAGAATCCACAGATCGGAGTAAGTGATCCAAGGGTTCTTCTCTGCACAGATTGTTAGCATGTGGCAAAAATGCGATCTGGGGCCATTGTAATCGCAGAGGGCTCTAGAAGAACTTACCCTTGACGGGCTGGAGGAAGTCACGGGCGGCGACCAGACCAGCGTTGGCGCCGTGGTCAGATTCAGGTGCGAATCGCATAGTAGCACCGTTGCTGCCACCAGTGTTGGTCAGCTTGTCGTAGGTGCCGCTGGCGTGCCATGCAAGACGGACGAGGACGGGGCCGTAGCTGCCGTCATCGTAGTCATCCTTCTCCTCCAGGCGGGCGGCGATCTCGTTGTAGACCTTCTGGTAGTCCTCCTTGGTGGGGGTGAAGACCTTGGGAGTAGCGTCGGCAGCGCTGTTGGCGTAGAACCAGTAGCCAGCACCACCAAGGACGGCAGCACCTCCGAGGAGCAGGAAGGCGTTGGAGCCGGACTTCTGGGCAGGCTCAGAAGAGTAGAAGCGGCGTCCCTGCTGGCGGAAAACCTGACGAGGGGCGACAGCGAAGGCGTTGCGGGTGGTGGCGCGGGTGGCAGCCCGGGCGAAGGTGCGAGTTGCGGAAGCCATCTTGAGGATCAGATATCGCGTCAGCTACCTTATGGTTCGTGGTTGAGGGTATATGAAGAAGGAAGAGGTTCCACGAGGGGTCGGCAAAAAACGGCGGTGGGAACGCTCTTGTTTTAAGAAGAAAAGACTTACCGTAAAAGATTGTCAAGGCGGCGATATGAAAGTACAAAGGAGTGTGAGGATGGTAAGAGAAGAAGAAGGAAACCGAGCCACGGGCGAGTAGGAAGAGGGCGAGATTAAAAAAAAAGTCCCCGGCGGCGCTAATAAGGAAAGGCCTTGGTGACCTTACTTGCAGAGCCGGGTCAGGACCGAAGGAAGGGGATAGAACCACTTTGTCGTGTCACGGAATTGAAAATTCGAGACGTGTGAGTGGCCAAAGAGCCACGGACCCGCCCCGGTTTTACCTTTGACCTTACCTCACTTGTGCCGCGTACCTACCGTACCTTAGTTGCTTGCAATCGTTTTCTTGCTAGGAGCTTCGGAGGCAAGACGGAGATCCGTTCGAGGCTGACCAAGATGGACTCGCCGCGGCTAGCGGTTCGCGATGATGGTTCTACGGGACACTAGTCCATTATGCCAGTGCCACAAAGTGCTCGAGCACGCCATCGTGTCATTGTTCCAGGGACGTTGCGGTGCGAGGACCCTGATTGCTCGTCGTTGAGCCCATGTGATGTGCCTTGCAATGTGCATTTCTTTGGTCTGACACGATACATTGCCTTATCAAGTGGCTTTTTTTTCTTTTTTTTTCTTTTTTTTGCTAGAGCCGCTGATCTGTGCAGTGCCCTTATCAAGGTACTCAGTGAAGTACCTACCTTAGTTTGGGAGGGTTCCGAGAAGGCATCAGAGCGATGGCTGTGGACATTGACCAGATCTTTGCCAAGAGCAATCGGGGGCTTCTCCCCAATCGATGGCCAAACAATCAGGATGCTCAAGGGAAAGTATTGAGCATGGGAATCCTTACATTCATCGACCTGTTCGCACGAGGTTCCTTTTCCAGATTCCAAATGCCTGTCATCGACTAAGCCTAAATAAGCCAATTACCCCCCACCCGTCCCCCAAATCTCATGCACCTTGCTTGTGACGCCGCGTGTTTGTGGTAGCATTCGCCTCTTCTGGAAATTTTTGATAAGCTTGGATTTTGACCATGCCCATTTTGCGGGTTTCCAATAACTGACGTGATATATTCCCTCCCCCTCTAGTTCCTTGCTGCTCGTTTCAAGTCACATTGAAATCATCAGTTACACCCGAGCAAAAGTTGCCGTTGCTGCCGATACCTCAAGGGTACTATCTGTCTGGTCTCTGTATCTGGCTAGTAGCCTTGCATGATATCCGCTTGCCACCTGTCTCCCTTAGGTTACACCAGATTATTAGCCAGGGGGAGGTTACGCAGTACCAAAACGGACGTACCTTGCTGTGATATCTGCAGGTACTGGCTAGACTAATGTAGCTGGGTCGCGGCATGCCCATCAAACGACTTTCCATTATCAAACATATTAGCCGGGCCCTGACTCGGCTTTGCACAATCATAATGATGTCTTCTCGGACTCCGAGGCCAAGCCATTCTCTTGGGCGATTGTCCGAAATCGGCGGCGGCACTTCGCCTTCGCTTCATTGAATGCCCTGTCTCTCAGGTGCCTGTGACTCAATACAAAACCCCACAAGGAGAGGCAAGACTCGTGTGGCGGATGTTGGACATCCGGCCTGGCCTGATAATTTTGCTACCCCACAGACTCAGCATGGAGAGGCCGAGGCAGCCCAAAAATCTGTGATTTTACCCCATAATGTCTTGATTCCCGGCGTCCCAATCACCACTAGCCCGCATTTGTACCCGTGCCCGGCCAGAGGCCCAGGGACCACCGGCGGAGTCCGTAGCAATTGTCCGGTGAGCCATGGGCTGCCGCCCGTGATAAAAGCTCCGGACGCTGTCCATCAGCGAGGCTTGGCATGTCTCTTTTTCGTAGCCACGTTCAATCTCTTCAGAACTTTAAGACCCATCCTAGGCATAGCGGAATTCGGCCTTTGTAAGCGTAAACATCTATCAGAAAAAAAAGGTGGGAGTCTGTGGGAAAGTACCATGGAGCCATTTGTGTTGGTAATACAGCTCGCCAACGACTTGGAAGACCACGGCCTTGGACCAGGACACCTGATGTCCTATTGAAACAATATAGCACGTACAATGTCAATTTATTAATCGGTATAACATGAACATGTGGTCCGAAGTGGCTATTACAGTCATTATTTGGTTTTGACTTTGTCTTGTTCCTATTCCTATTCCTAATGTACTCATTCAAGTCGCCGGGCGATGTTACTTTCTACCACCCGAGAAGACATCCAAGCGGCCATGTGCATTGTCGCACCCAAAGTCGATATAGTACAAATATGGTGTCGTGCCCGTAATTGCCCTGACCCAAGGATGCTGTCTCCAAGCGCAATTCCTTCTGAATGAAGCTTTGCGCAACTTCAAAGCTTCATTGCACGCCGGGCAACACATACCATTGTCTGACCAAGATATAAACGGCCACGCTTCTCCGAGACTAACTCAAGTAACGTCATCCTGATTAGGTGACTGGCAAACGCCCTCAACTCATGAGGCAGACTTGCTCAGGTCGTTTGTCGATTATGCTTAACCCTGGGGGCCGTTGCTGACTAGGCTAGTGCACTGAAAGATCAATGGAAACTGGCCGTCCCTTGGCCATCTATCGGGGTTTGGTCGTTATGAATCTCGTAGAAGTTCAGGTAAATGGCCTCAGCCTTCTGCTTGCTGGCTGCGTCCAGCTCACCCTTGCTTGCGCCGTTCTCCTTGGCACTGCTACCGGGCTTTGCTAGGGTAGCGATCGATGGAGGACTTATTGATTATTGTCAGCGGGCTTCTCACAACAGAAGGAGTTGTACTCACCCAAACATCTCGCGGTCAATCTGCAAGAAAGTCTTCATTGCATCTTTGCCTCCACGCTGGACCAGGTAGCCCAGGTAAAGCTGGCAGATTTCGCGTTTGACCGACGTGGAAAGCCGAGTCTTTGCATTGAACTCGTCAAAGACGAGTTTGACACGCTCCGCATGCTGTGCTTCTGTCTCCACCGTGGTTGGCTGCTCCAGCTCGAACTGGAACCATTTGTCCCAGAAGAGCCGGCTGTCGGCATACCACTGCACATTCTTGAGAAACGTCCCGCGAGCCTCATCAGCAGAGCCCTTGCCCTTCCACAAGAGAGTAGCCCACTCCGCAACGAGTGCCGCCTTCG
Source organism: Paramyrothecium roridum (assembly GCA_003012165.1). NCBI lineage: Eukaryota > Fungi > Ascomycota > Sordariomycetes > Hypocreales > Stachybotryaceae > Paramyrothecium > Paramyrothecium roridum. The sequence continues at coordinate 17,202 of PXOD01000992.1, forward strand.
TGTAAATGTCCACCGTTGGAGTGTCAATCTGATCCTTGAGCACTTGAATAGCGGCTTCCAAGCCATTCTGGCGGCGCTCCAGGTTCGCCCATGACACGATGACCTCGATACAATCAGGCAGTTTAAGGAGGATTGCAGCGTGGATGTCGGTTGCTATGTGGACACGGCCGCAGCTCTCCTCGAAGTAGGCCCACTGCAATCGGATGCCGGGGCGGCTTATGGGAACAAACATGACACTGGCACGAATGTAGATGTTGCGCACCTCCTCCTCCTTCCCAGTCTGTGCCGACATCCAACGTACGTAGCGGAACCAGAACTCATCGTATAGTGCACAAGTGACAAGGCAGCGCTCGTACAAACAAACGATGCGATTGTAGTCGCCTTCCGCTTCCTCAAAGTCGAGATATTTTCGCCAATTGCTGAGTTGAGAGTGCTCAAGCTCTGTGACGTGGAAGTAGGGTCGTTTATTTTCGGATTCGTACGTCCAGCGCTTGGATACCTCATTCTGCGTGGAACCGAAGACTTCATAATACATGCCATCAACCTTGGCACGTATATCACGCTCAACCTCGAGCTCTTGACGCTGCGCACCGCCATATGCCATGGCCTCGGCTTCAATTTCTGATCGGAAGCGCGCAATGGTCTCAGCAGGAGCAATCTCAGACAGTGGGCGACTGTGGGAAAGTGTACGGAATTTCTCGTAGTAACGAGCGTACTGGTGCATGGGAATCCTGATGATGCGCGCATGGATGGCATAAATACGATCCTGGGCTTCTTGACGCTCCTCATACTCAATATACTTATCCCAGAAAGGGTGGGCCAAGAAATCTAGTCCCACGAAAGTAGCACCTCTTTCGAACAGACTGTGCATTTGTGTCAGAACAATACTCATGGGGGGAGGGCAAGGGAGAAAGGGTGAGAGAAATGGAGATCTGTACATGAGGGGTCATGGCCATGATATCAAGTAGCAAAATCGAGTCCAGGTCCCCCAGATGAAAGCGGCAGGTGATGAGATGTGGTCAAGCTGAGAACGAGTAGGCATGGTACGGGGCATGATCAAAGCCTGGCAAATGAGTGTGAGAGTAGCATCCCCGACGATTTGGGTATCTCGCGGGCATTATCTCACCAGCAGATACTTAAAGTACGCGTAGTGTGAAGCTCTCGCGGGCGTGTCGGCCGTGAACATTAGGTTTCAAGTGCGAGACTGCCCTTGATGGAAATGTTTAGGAAAGATCCGGGTATACTTACTCTCTGACGAGCTGTGGGTCATGGGTCGTCTCCATCTTGAAGGAGCAGTAGTCCGTCCACAAGTCGACAGAATTGATGATGCTCGCACATCCACGTTCGTAGACCTAGGCACAAGTCAGCGCGCATGCCACGCCACGTTTCCCCGCGGCAGAACACGCACCATCTCGGCGGACTCGGGCCCTGCGATGTTGAACTCCATATCGGCGTATTTCTTCCAGTACCCGAATAGTAGAGGGAACTTGTGTAGGAATCGGTCGAAGGCATCTCGAAAGGCCGAGAGCGCCTGCGGGCTGGAGTTACGGTTCAAACCTCCCTCGAGCGTCTCGCTAGCCTTGATCAGGTTCTCCCAGAGCTCAAAGTTATCTGGATCCGATTCCTAGGCGAAAGTGTTAGAGAAGGAAGGAGAAAAGCCATGATTGAGCACGCGAGTCGCAGGAGCCAGAGCAAACTTACGAGCTCGTTGTTGAGCTTGCGAATCGTCGCGTACTCCTCGTCAGAGCCGCCAAAATGGCCAAAGTCACTCATGGCTGCCGATGTGTAGGTGGCGCTCCTGTGATTGACGAAGATGCAAGAACTCGCAGGTCCGCTTTGAGATGGACGTCCCTTGTGGAGTAGCGCACAACGACCGCGCAGGATGAAATTGGTGATGGCGAGTTGTAGGGGAGAAGATGCGCTGGATCAAAGCGTCAACTTTCTGGGCCGCGTGCTAGGCTCGCGCGGGATGTGGTCGGAACTTGACAAGAAGGTACTGCCGGCGAACTGTTGCCCTGGTTGCAGCGCCAAGTCGACCAACAACCTCACCAGACTTGGGGGCTCATTGAAATGTGGGGCACACACTTGGCGGCTTGAACTACTTGCAAACCAAGTACCGCGTATTTGTCTGATGTTGCGCAGTCCATCAGATGAGGCTCAGGCAGGGGACTGGAGCCAGCACATTATGACTAAGCTGTCACACTTGAATTTTCACTGATAAGGTGTCGCTAGAGAGCTCGAAAAAGTCTTTTTTCTTCCTTCTTCATAGGCTAATGATGATTCTTCACATAAACATATGATAGGAAGAGACTGAACGCTCTCTGTATAGAGAGCATGATCTCAATTTCGAATCTGAGGCCTTCTTTACTATTTCTTAAACTTGTTTGCTCGTTCAATTTGGGGGTTTGCCCTTGCTTTGCTGCATTCCCAAGCTTGTGCTGCGGCTATAATAGCAAAACCGAGGGCTCGCCATCCACAAGGATCCTGGGCAGAGAGCTCTGGTATTGGGCATGTGCAGCTTGTTGGGAGAGGAGAGGCATAAAAATGGATCTGGACAGTAATTATTTCAGCAGCATGGATGTTGCATCGTCCCTCTGTAATTTTTCGAGCCTTTGCTGAGCTGAACGATTATCTGGCGGCACATTGTTGGCTCCGACGCCCTCGTAAATTGCGTGAAGCTGGACATATTCAAGTAAATATGCATCCTCGTGGTCACATTGTGGGATCATGAAACGAGACAGGGTCTAATGCCCGTTCCCTTCCTCGAATATTTCAATGCCCAATATGTATACCAACATCGCTAGCCAAGTCGTGGTCGTACTACTGCCTTTCATCAAGCCGTGGTGATACGAAGCTAGGCAGTTCAGTAGTTGAGATAGGATAGGGTAGGTTGACCCGTGGGCGCCCTGATCCCAGAAGCACCAATCCGACGTCATTTCTCAGACACCCGACACTAATGTACCCAATCCTCGGATCCCATCAAAGTGACATCCGTAAGCCTTCCTACACCCGATACGAACATGGCGACGTCGACGGCAATTTGATACTGCGAGAATAGCGAGGAAAGAGAGGAGCGATGGACAGGCATTGCCTCCGTTTATAGCAGACCCTCGTTGACCGCCCGAGCCACGCATTCTTGCCACCCGAATTGCGATTATGGACTATCCATCCGGGCCCCTGAGCTCGCAAGCTCTTGCGCCCGAGAAATCCTGCGAGCTTTACATCCGCGACTATCCGTATCGGTCCATTGCCATTGCGTCCTCGTCCCATGCCCTGATCCTGCGGTACAGCTCATCTGCGAACGAATCTTTCCACAATGGCAACAACCCACCCGCTCTATCCGGCAGGCCGCGCGCCAATGCGGGCGACTCCCCAATAGCCAAGTGCATGGTCGAATTTTCACCGATAACGGATCAATTACTGAGAGAGTACCGTCCGCTGACATCGCGACCTGTGTACGGCACCTTGGGCCTGATCGCTGTGAACAACGAAGTCTTTCTTTCTGTCATAACCCATGCCGTGCGAGCCGCGACAGTTCGACCCGGCGAAACCGTGGAAAGGATTGCTAGTGTAGCCTTCTACTGTTTGAGTAGCGCCGACTACGACGATGTCGTGCCGCTCGAGAGCGTAGAGCCCGACATGTCGGATGCTGTTTCAGTCTATAGTCAGACCGCTCCCTATGGGCAGGGTTTGAGTCGTAGAGAAGTGGCCGTGGAGCATCCATGCCATGATCTACGAAAGTTACTTAGCAATGGCTCGTTCTACTACAGCACTGTCTTTGATCTCACAAACCGGACCCAGGATAGGTATGTTAAATTTGCTTGTCAGAGGACAACGCCCGCTAACTCGTGAAGACTTATCAACTCAAACTCCTTCGACATTGATAATTTTGACGACAATTATCTTTGGAATTCTTTCATGATTAGTCCCTTGGTACAATTCCGCTCCAGACTCAGGCCTCATGAACGTGAAGCTCTGGATGCTTCACGCATTCTGACTTCGGCCATTCGTGGATTCTGTAAGTCAATGACTATACCACAGAATGCGTCCCCCCTAAGAGTGTCCAAGAGCGGGATGCCGTCTTTCCTGACAGTGATTTCGCGCTTGTCATGTCGGAGAGCTGGTACACGCTTTAATTCCCGCGGTATCGATGATGACGGCAATGTTGCCAATTTTGTGGAATCAGAAACAACATTCTGGAGCCCAGCAGGCACACTGTTCTCCTATTCTCAAGTGCGAGGCTCTGTTCCTGTCTTCTGGGAGCAAGCTGCAGACCTTATACCTGGGCGTCAGAAGATTACAGTGACCAGATCGCCAGATGGGACCCAACCTGCTTTTGACAAGCATTTTGAGGAACTTGAACAAACCTATGGCGCTGTTCATGTCATCAATCTTTTGAGCGAATCTAAGCCCGGCGAGGTGGAGCTGAGCACGCTTTACCACCAAGGAATCAAAAACAGCCCCCTCAGTCGTCACGGGGTAGCTGGGTCAACCGACCACGCTTTATTGCGCGAGACCCATTATGATTTCCACGCCGAGACCAAGGGGCCTGCTGGTTACGAGGCCGCCCGAGGGATTCGAAGATATATCGAGGATTCAAGCGATGGGTTCGCGTATTACCTGGCCGAGGAGACGCATGATAGTGCGGAGGATTTGCACAGCGGCTCTCACACTCGCATGGTTGTTGTCTTGCAACAGGAGGGTGCCTTCAGGACGAATTGTCTCGATTGTTTGGACAGAACCAACCTCATACAAACCCTCATCTCGCAGATGGCGGTCGAAGCGTTCCTTGGACATCGTGGAGAATTTGCTGCATCTGATTTTTGGATGAGACATTCTAGCTTGTGGGCGGACAATGGCGATTCGCTGTCCAAGATCTACGCTGGCACAGGCGCCTTGAAAACATCTTTTACTCGACACGGAAAAATGTCATTGTCAGGAGCTGTGGCTGACATGCGCAAATCCGTCCAGCGAATTTACCACAACAACTTCATCGACCCCTCTAGGCAAATTACCATAGATATGCTGCTGGGTCGACTGGTCGGGCAGATACCCGTGCACCTGTTTGATCCCATCAGCGATTTTGTCTCGGTGGAGCTGGGGAAGCGTAGCGACGAGTTTACATCTTTCACATCAATTACGATGTGGGTTGGAACTTTCAACCTGAACGGACGCACCGAAGGTGTAGACGAAGACTTGTCCCCATGGCTGTTTCCCCCTAGCCTGGGAAAAGCTTCACCAGACGTCTACGTGGTTGGCTTCCAAGAAATTGTCGAGCTCAGCCCTCAGCAAATCATGAACAGCGACCCTTCCAGGAAACAGTTGTGGGAGCAGGCCGTCAAACGTACGTTGAACCAAAGACAGGCTAGTATAGGCGGTGAAAAGTACGTTTTATTACGCAGTGGACAGTTAGTCGGAGCGGCTCTCTGCGTTTTTGTCAAGACTACAGCGCTGGCGAACATCAAGAATGTCGAGGGAAGCGTGAAAAAGACTGGCATGTCGGGTATGGCTGGCAACAAAGGTGCCGTGGCTATTCGATTCGACTATGCCAACACACATATTTGCTTCGTAACTGCTCATCTTGCAGCAGGATTTGCCAATTATGACGAACGCAACAGAGACTATGCGACTATTCACCATGGCCTCCGATTTCAGAGGAATCGAGGAATCGAAGATCATGGTAAGTAGCTTTACCCTTTGCATAACCAACATGCTGGCACTCTTGTTCCGGGAACAATACTGACGAGAATTCCAGACGCTGTTATTTGGCTCGGTGATTTCAACTATCGCATAGGCCTAAGCTCTGACAGTGCCCGAAGCCTGATAAAAAAAAGGGATCTGGCAACGTTATACGAGAACGATCAATTAAACCTACAGATGGTTGCTGGATTAGCCTTTCCGTTCTACTCGGAGCAGCGCATCACCTTTATGCCTACTTACAAGTTTGACTTGGGTACCGATGAATACGATACATCGTAGGTTGGCCTGATGTCCGCCTTACATTGGACGGTGCTGATGATGTAACAGTGAAAAGGCCCGGATTCCAGCCTGGACGGATCGTATTCTACGGAAGGGCTCCAATTTGCGGCAGTTGCTGTATGACTCAGCGCCATTGAGGTTTTCAGACCACAGACCTGTCTATGCAGCATTCGAGTGCAAGATTAGCATGGTCGACGAACCGCTCCGCGAATCAATCAGCCAGGAGCTCTACGCACGGCGTAAGGCTGATATCGGCGACACCGCGGCACACGTCGGTGAAGAGGAAGAGACCGACGATGAAGACTTGATCGGCTATGATGCCATTGAGCCCGGGCTGCCCCCGGCAAGCTCTGACCGGCAGAAGTGGTGGCTAGATAATAAGCAACCAGCTCAAGCTCAGGTCCTTGTACCAACCGGACGCGATGGCCAGCCCATGACCCTTAATCCAAATCGTCCTGCGAATCCATTTGGGCATACGGATGAGCCTGATTGGATCTCGGTTCCACGATCATCTTCCATGGCCTCTCTTAACAGCATGTCTAGCTCCCCCTACGAGTCTGTGAGTCTGCCACGGGCTTTCTCTGCTGTGTCGGCGAACTCAGCTCATAGGAAGCTGCCGCCGCCCTACGATCCCTCTAGCCTGCCAGCAAGGGTCGGAAGAATGGGCTTGGGTGACGACAAGAATAGCAGAGGTTCGTCGCATCCGACAACAGACTCACCACCTCCCCCGCCTCCTAGACGACAAACAGCTGGAGCAACCGTGGGACCGCCGCAGACAGCATCTGCGTCTGTTCGGCCAACATCCTCGGCGTCGCAAGTGTCGCAGCTGTCATCACAAAAGAGCGGCAAGCCAGCGCCTCCCGTAGCTAAGAAGCCAGCCCATCTGACGAGCACCTCCCCAACCACAAGTCCGGGACCAGGCTATGGCATGCCATTCCAGCCGAACCAACCTATTCGGTCAATGACTGGCAATGGCCCGCCACGACCTGTGCAGCCAGCTGGACCCAATGTTCTTAGGAAGGCTGTCACATCGTCGACAAGTCATGATGGCTTCAGCAACATGCCTCGGCAAACGGCAGAAATAAGCGGCGGCGTGATGCTTCCTGGCATGTCGCAGCGAGATGCTAGAGGGGACAATTTACGATCCTCGACTAGTGGTAGTGGTGGGCAGAGACCAGCAGCACCACCTCGACCCAAGCAGGGGTCCGTCGACCTGCTGGACTCGCTGGGCGAGAGTAGCCAGGAGATGGGCGGGTGGGAGACGCTGCAGCCGAGCACAAGAGCCTGAGACCCTGGTTGTGAAAGCATGACTTCCAAGGAGAACAGGTAACCGCCACATATTTGGGCCTGCTGCACCCCCCAATATGATTAAAAAGCAACCGGGAAAGAAAGGGGATAGAGGAAGGTGGATGGTCTTGTGTCCGGCCGGGAACAAGTCGCTTTTGGATATGGAAGACGGATCCCAGGTGGCGGTCAGGGCGGGCTACCGAGGGAACATCGACGAGGCCAAGTAGGACGGCTACTGAGTGAAAACCATAGCAGTGAAAGGGCTTGAAACGAACGTTTGGAGATGAGCATGAAAAGTGTTTCAAAGCCGGCTCGATCAATGCTGTCATGATCAAATAGAGACAAGAGACAACAGAGCGAAAAAGTACAATTGCGTAAAAGCACAAGCCTATACGTTGGTGAACTACGACGGGTTTATGCCAAGTCCCTTGTGAATCATCAGCATATTGTGAATGATTTTTTGTTCTCATTGTCACCATTGGCCGCTGCTTTCTCACGATGCACACGCTGTCATATGTCGGCGGCCATCGAAAGACTATACAAAACAGAAACTTAGAATCATCAAGTAAGGTAGTTACCGCCTCGAGCTGGTCCCTCCCCGCATCGTGGATACGTATACGGTATAGACTACCTACCGTATGCAAAAGACGAGAGAGAGGGACAGGCACATGTCCCAAACTGGTAAGGCACCGGCTCCTCTAGGAGCCAAATACGGCCAGGCTGCAGCGCGCGCCCACGTCGGAAGGGGTTAGACTGGGTCTAGATTCAGAAGAGGCGGGGAGCGAGGGGAAGGGGGGGGGGGGGG
>PXOD01000995.1:0-15299 GCA_003012165.1 Paramyrothecium roridum
ATTGTAGTGGATGCTGTATCTAAGTCTTCCGAGGACGGTTTTCTAGAACATGCTGTAGGTGACGCTTACAGGCGCGGCACAATTCTCGGCTGGCGTGTTCAAATTATAACACGTCACCACCTGGGCAGGAGTTACACTTTTGTCAAGGAAGAACCAAGGGTCAAGAAAAGGCGAAGGGGCCCCCAAATGCCCGAAAATTAGGAAAAACTAATTTTCCCCCCTTTGGGACATTTCCCTCATTTTCCGTAGCATTTTTGTGAGGTGGCTCGGTTTGTAACGTTTATTCCTACAAACTTAGCATCATGACTTGAAGTTATATCGAGCACAGCTTCTGGCGTTTACCCTAGTTAGTCGTCCAAAAATTAAATTGAAGAGTTTTCATGAGCATGCAATCAAGCGGACCAAGGACTCTCAGAGCTCATCTTCTCGAGTCGTGTGGCCCCCATCAGTGGAGATTAATCCTATGGGCTGCCAGTCGTCGTTCACTGCGCTCACTAGCGTCTGGTAATATGCTTTCCAACGTGCCACGGAATGTCGTGTGGATATGGATGATGTGACAGAATGGTTTGTCCTTTGGGAATCGTCAACATCCTGGTCCTCATCTGCCGCCGCTAAAAATTCGTCGTGTGTCCTTTTACGGATTGGCGATGCATTTTGCGCACTTCCAGTTGATAAAACTTCTACATCAGATATTGCTTCAACGATGAGTTTGTCGCCATCGGCGCCTAGCGGTGATTGCGCACTAAGATTGCCCTCATATACATGCGAGTGGGATGCGTTTTCAAGTTCTTCCGCTTGTCTCGGACTTGGCACATGCTCAATCACCGGCGACGATAGCTGCGCTGTAAAAGAACCGCTTGTCTGTTGAGTCTCGGCAGTTTGAAGATCGTCCTGGTCAAAGCTCTTGTCCAGTTGGTCAGCCAAGGTCTCCATCTTTAAATCGTGCGCAAAGATTTGTTGTGAGCAGTATCGCCCAAATAATGATTTTATGGTGATCCCTAATGGCAAAGTGTTAGTAATAAAAGCTGCTGGCAGGGCTGTTTCCAAGGCATCACCACCTTCTCCCAGCCAGTGATCGACATCAACAGTACATGGCCAAATATCCTTGGGCTGTAAAGTCTCAGCGAGATGACAGAGCTCAGGATAAGACGAGTGTCTTGAGTATGGAAACCGTATAACGCGAGGCAGTTGCTCTGGGTCTACATCATTTGATAGTTTCTGCGTGATGGCTCGCACCGATTTCTTAGCAATCGCGTCGACAGCGGTTCGGATGGATGTCGACAGGTTCTCTGTAAACGATGCAACGTCCAAGTTCAACCCGATGCCCCGTCCACTAGCAGCAGCTCGGGATAGATCTTTTTGAATTTCAAGTCGAACGTTCTCGCTGAGATCCTTTGAAGAAAGAATGCTTTTGTGGTCAGCCAGCGCTAGATTCACCAATCATCGAGACTTACAAATCGCTCAGGACTTCAAGGTCACTCTGGAACGCCGTATCGAGTTCGGCCTCACGTTCCAAATCATCACCTCCACCTCCGACACCAATCTCCAGGATGTCGCCACCGTCAGGTACGTGTGCTATTATTGGTTGGATCTTAACCACAGATGAGTTTTTGACTGTTTCGCACACGTTGCCCTTCTCACAGCTGTGCAGGCGGACGTTCTGATTAACAGTCAAGCAACCGGGTTGTGGTGTGTTGCCACAGAGAAACCCTGTCAAAGCTGGCGCCTCAGTACTGAGATGTAGGTCGGGGCCGAAACGGTTCCCTGATGGCCGTGTCCTGAGAGAATTGTAGATCTTGAGTTTGTAGTCGTCAACATGAATCTGGTCGCTGTTAAAAAACGTGAATCATAGCCCGGGTTGGTTTCCATACGCGAGTATTGAGAGCTTTTGACAAGGCAATCCAGACCTCTTCATAGCCGTAAGTCCAAGCTTGAAAGTGGAAGATGGTATCGGCAGGATACTGCTTCACCTTGTGGATCAATTCAACCAAGCCCTGAGCCTTGGTCTGAAACGGGATATTTTGGGTGAACGAAGTATCCAGGTACAATTTGTCCAACTTTTTAATGCCAGAAGTGTACTCAATGAAATTCGGATTTCGAGCAAGCGAGTTGACGAACCAGGGTTCACTCCGAATATCGCCAGTGTACAGAATAGCATGCGTTGTGTCTTCGATCACTGTGTACGAATGCATGAGTCAAATGGTCACTAAAAAGCTTGAAAACAATAGGCTTACAAAACATCACAGCACCAGGACAGTGATTGGCATCAAAAAGTGTTACCTGGATTTGATAGCCAGGTCGCAACTCCAGCTGAGTAGGCGTCTCCAGCGGCAGGGGCTTCTGAAGCATTCATCAGATGAGCAACTCGTGGCACCGTACGGATTGTCACCGACTAACCAGAACCTTGTGCAGATGCTTGTAAGTCTGCTGTCTCGCTTCTAGTATGCCCTTGGCATAATTTATGCGACATGGGTATCTTTCAAGGCGGAGGAGTATCTCCCTTGTCGCGGCCGAGCAATAAACGCTGCCAGGGGTCAGTACCGTTTCCCATGGTTCGAGAGCTCTGGCTGAAGTCGGAGCCACATAGATGCCGCTCACAAAGGGGAACGAAGACTCTCAAGCCCCGCCAAATGGTCGCTATGGACGTGGCTAAGAAAGCAGGCGAGTGGAGGGTGTGAGTGGGTTTGCCTCCGGAAGAAGTCGACTGGTAAACAGTCAGCAATTGAAACAGATCAAAAAGGGGGGTCAAAGGGGTCCACTCGCTCCTGATATCCGGAAACTCGGTTAAGCAGCCGTCAAAGGTGGACATGCTGGCAGTCGGGCCCAAAAGCCGACACACGTGGGGCGCGGAGCGGGTGGACGGAGGATCGATTTGAAGAAGGAGGATGAGAAAGAGGATAACCAAAGGCGAAAAACTTGCTCAGGTGAGACTGTGCCGCAGCATTGCGACCGTTGGTGGTCGTATCGCGGCTCAACACGCGACTTAAGTGGGTGGCAAGAAAGAATGGCAGTCTCGGCAAGTCGTGAGCGAGCAAAAGTGCAAACGGCTCGAAGGATGGAAGATGTGAGGTTGCCTAAGGTAAGGTAAGGTACGGTAGTGTTAGTTTTCTGAATGATGCCGATATTGCGGCACTGTACGGCACAGGCACTGTTGGTTCATGATAATTTGCGTACAGTGAGCGAATACAGTGTGAGCATAATTTCTCCACGGCAAGTCACACTGTAGTGCGCGCAACAAGTCCCTTTCAGGGGGGTTTCATTAAGGTGCCGAGTTTCCCCAGATTTGGGAATGCTGGCTGCTTACGCGACCGTCAGTCACCCTTCTGCATCTCGTCTGCATCGTCACCCAGCGCCATCACGATTTTTGTTGCCCAACGCGCCGCAACTCCCATCACAAGCTTGACTCCCCCCGATGTCAGCTACAACTGCGATGGCATGCAATGCCATCACCCCACAGGCGATGACAGATGCGGCGCAGCATGGGTAGCTTGCCGCTTGGGGATCATGTTGGCGGGCTTGGCAACCGCACACCTTAAGTGATGCGGAGTGCGGACGCCTTGCAGCCTCAATTGCCTCACATGTGCCGAGCCACTATGTGTGGGGAGTCACCATTGACCAATGAGATTTCTCGTCTTACGAAGCCATCCTGCTGGATCTCCAGGAACATTGTCCGGAGAGACCCTTGTTGGTCCTCCAATTTGTGGCCCGCAAGGGACATCCCACCCCGTTGGCCGACAAAACACCTGCAGGTTGGGGCAAATCCGACTCTGCCAGATACGGAGATTCGGAGGATCCTTTTAATGGGCGAGGGGCGCGTGATTGTGGCATTTCCCTGGCCAAGCTTCGTGGATCTCAACACCAGGAGGGTAGCTTCCGTCTTCCCGTTCCGGGTGTGAGGATAGACGAGCATCCACCGAGATGAATTATTCCAAGTTGTTCGAAGCTTGAGCCCTCGCCACTTGTGTATGAGAAAGATGTAAGTTTTTGTGGGATAAAAATTGCAAAGGACTTTAAAACGATGAACAGAGATGGTTTCTGATGAAACTGCATGGCTCGGCCATGCATCCTCCCGTTTCCACGCCACGAGCCGAAAGTGTTGGATGATCGACACCTCAAGCAACTTACTCCAAACTCTCGAGTAATATTGCAGGCTTGGTATCATTGGAGATCCCCCTGCTCGCTTGCTGCAACCATCCATATTGGCAAACGCAACGCTTCTTCCGTTCATTGATACCCCCCCCTGGCATGATTGCCTCCGACCATGGCTAATTCCTCCTATCAATCCATGCAAACCATAATACACCCCTGACATGTTCCAAGACCGTACCTTTCTGGGCAGCCCGATCGAGCGTCCAAATTCTATAACAGTCAGATATATGGTTCACTTTTCGCTCTTCGTTCTCGCCCCATTCCACTCTCCAGTCAAGCATTGGTATCGGTGTAAGCGGTTTGCTTACAGAGTCATCGCCATGTTTTTCAAGCCCTCAGCTTGGTTGCTGGCGCTTGCGCCCCGTGAGTCTTGTCTGTTGCCCTTTCAACGTGCTCATGACTAATGGTATTACAGTTGTTAGCAATGTCTTCGCTCAAGTTATCGGGCCCGAGCCATACACGGATGCCGGTACTGGCATCATCTTCCAGTCATGGACGAATCCTCAGGAAACTGTGCGACTGGGATTTACCTTCCCTCCAAACGCCGCCACCGTTGCGGCCACAGAGTTCATCGGTATCCTAGTAAGATCTCCCACGTGCTAAATCATCGACGAATTACTGAAAGTCATAGGACTGCCAAGGAACTGGTTGGTGCGCGATATCACTAGGCGGAAGCATGCGCAATGCCCCTATCGCCATCGCCTACCCCAGCGGTAATGAAGTCCTTACGAGCCTGAAATGGGCACCGGCCTATGAGAATCCCGACAACTACCTGGCCAACGCCAGAATATCCGTGATTGCCTCATCAGTCACCGCCACAAGCTTCAGAGTCATCTACAAGTGCGAGAATTGTCTTGCTTGGGACTACCAGGGCATCACAGGCAGCAACCCTACCAACGATGATGACGGCATGTTCCTCAGCTGGGCTTACGCCAGCACCGCCCCAGCCAACCCAAGCTGTATCGATACGGCGGTTTTCGCTCAGCACGACTACTTTGGTCTCTTTGGGACTGACCTTCAGGCATCTGGTCTTAATGCTCAGTACAGCACCTGGTCTGCTCTCCCTAACAGAGTTGTGAAGGGTTCTTGCGGCACTCAGACTTCCTCTGCTGTGCCCTCATCAACAGCTCCTCCCGAGGGAACTGGTATTCCCGTTCCTACCGGCGCAAGCTACGACTACATTGTTGTTGGTTCTGGTGCTGGTGGAATCCCCATTGCCGATAAGCTCAGCGAGTCCGGAAAGAAGGTGCTGTTGATTGAGAAGGGTCCTCCTTCGACTGGTCGCTGGCAGGGCAAGATGAAGCCTACATGGCTTGAGGGAACTAGCTTGACCCGATTCGACGTTCCTGGTCTCTGCAACCAAATCTGGAAGGATGCAGGTGGCATTTCTTGCCGTGACACTGACCAGATGGCTGGCTGTGTCCTGGGTGGCGGCACTGCTGTCAATGCTGGACTCTGGTGGAGGCCCAACCCTGTTGACTGGGATTACAACTTCCCTTCGGGGTGGAAGGCCAGCGACGTTCAGGCTGCTACAAGCAGAGTCTTCTCGCGCATTGGCGGCACCACTGTCCCTTCGCAAGACGGAAAGACTTACTACCAGCAGGGCTTTAACATGCTTTCCAATGGACTCAAGGCTGGAGGTTGGACGTCTGCCAACCTCAACAACGTCCCTGCACAGAAGAACCGCACTTACGGTCCCGGTCCCTTCATGTTCTCTGGCGGAGAGCGTGGTGGGCCTCTGGCTACTTACCTCGTATCTGCTGACAACCGGAACAACTTTGATCTCTGGACTAACACTCAAGTCAAGCGTGTCATTCGACAAGGTGGTCACATCACTGGAGTTGAGGTCGAGAATTACGCCGGCAACGGATACAAGGGTACTGTCAACGTGACTCCCGTTTCCGGACGAGTCATTTTGTCTGCTGGTACCTTTGGCAGTGCTAAGATTCTTCTCCGAAGTGAGTTTTCAGACATGTGCAAACGATGAAGCACTCTAACAAGTTTCAGGTGGTATCGGCCCCAAGGACCAACTAGACAACGTCAAGAACTCGACCGATGGTCCCACAATGGTCGCAGAGCAGTCATGGATCAAATTGCCCGTTGGGTACAACCTGGAGGACCACACCAACGTAAGGCTAGCATGGGCTCCATTAAGCATCAGTTCTGATCGATTTGTAGACCGACATCATCATCTCTCACCCAGATGTCGTTCACTACGACTTCTACCAGTCCTGGGCGACCCCCATCGAGGCTGACAAGACTGCTTACCTGAGTATGTATCTCTTAAGTAAAAATAAAGGGGCATGTGGCTGACAATTGAGTAGGCAAGCGATCCGGTATCCTCGCCCAAGCCGCACCAAACATTGGTCCCCTCTTCTTCGACGAGGTCCGTGGCGCTGATAACATCGTCCGTTCGATCCAATACACTGCTCGTGTCGAAGGCAACGACGCTCTTGGTATCCCCGATGGCAGTATGTGCCCTTTGATTGTACTCCATAACGAGCAGATCGCTGACAGAGTCACAGAGGCTATGGTGATCAGCCAGTACCTCGGTCGCGGCGCGGTTTCTAGGGGCAGAATGACCATTTCCACTGCTCTGAACACGGTTGTCGCCACCCACCCTTACCTTCGCAACGACAATGATAGAGAAGCCATCATCAAGAGTCTCGAGACCTTGCAAAACACATTGAAAAACGTCAAGAACCTCAAGTTCGAGTACCCTGCCGCCGGCATCTCTATGCGCGAACACGTGGAGAAGGTAAGTCGCATTGGGCCTTGGCATGGAATTGCCGCTAATCGTAAATAGATGCAAGTCGATCCCTCCAACCGCCGTGCCAACCACTGGATTGGTACCAACAAGATGGGAACCAAGGATGGCCGCAAGAGCGGTGGTGACTCCGTTGTCGACCTGAACACCAAGGTCTACGGAACTGACAACCTCTTTGTCGTTGACGCCTCCATCTTCCCGGGAATGGTTACCACCAACCCCTCTGCCTACATCGTGGTCGCTTCCGAGCATGCCGCTACCAAGATCCTGGCCCTTCCCACAGCCAAGACCGTTGCCAAGTACGGACAATGTGGTGGCGTTGAGTATAACGGCAACTTCCAGTGCGCTTCTGGCTCAAGCTGCCAATACCAGAATGACTACTACTGGCAGTGCTTGTGAGAGGCACAATTGGTTCCTAGCCCATTTTCTAGTATATATGTAAATAAACGCACTTGTCCATATCATCCTCAATTTGAAGTATCAAAGCTGCTATATCTCGCGAAATAGGCTGATGCACAATACCTAGCACTTCATGCCTGGGTAAATAAGTCTTACATTCTATTGTTCATTATCATCGCTCATCGCCTCATTGACAACACAATGTTCCTATTCTACTCCACATAGGCCACATGAATCAACGCACCCTCATCCTTGGCTTGAATGTTCAGCTGTTGACCTTGGGCAACAAAATAGACGTTGCCCTCTTTCAAGTCGAAAGACTTGCCGCCCGCCTCGACAGTGGCATCGCCTTGTGTGCCAAGCACGATAGCCGCGCCGACCCTGCCCAACACCTCAGACTCGCCTCCCTCCAGACGCGTCTCGAGGACATTGAACTCACTAGGAGGCGGCTGGAACACCTGCGTCTTGCCCTTCTCGCTACGGTCGAATGGTTTGGGCAGGAGCATACACTGCTCAGGCCCATGAGGTGCGAACGTGAGCACGGCGCAGAAATCGGCGGCACTGTTGCGCTCCGCCTTGGGGCAGAATCCTGTGTTGAGCACGTTGTCGGACCGCGCCATGCACTCAATGATGTCACCGGAAATGTAAGCGTGGACGCCATCGGCGGGAATATAGATCGCCTGGCCGGGCTGAAGGACCAGGTAGTTCATTGTCAGCAGCGCGACAACAACGCCGGGGTCTGCCGAATCGTATTGCTTGGCTAGTCGAGGTGCAAGCTCGGGAATATTCTCATTCGCGCCAGTGAAGGTAGAGGACGGAAGGGACGTCAAATCATCGTAGGCGCGCTGAAGAACCTCGTCAGAGGCCTCAAGAATGTTCTGCACGGCCCGACGGAGATTATCGTCGCTGAGCTTGGCACTTGCTGCGCCGGAGGGCAGGAAATGCTTGAATTGGTCGAGCTTGAGAAGCGGTTCAATATCTTCAATGTGCTTGAAGCCGCAGAAGGCTTCGAATTCGGTCAAGGCAACAGCGATTTCGGGCTTGTGGTTCGGATCATTGAAGGCATCCGGATCCTCCTTGTGTCGCTTGCTTGAGAAGTCCTTGTTCGGGTGCAGCTGCAGCGGCAACGCCTTTGAGATGGAAAGAACCTTGGGAAGGTATGGAAGCTTGGAGTGACCAAATTTCTTGACAACCTCGGCGCCAAGAAGCGAGTCGGCGTGTCGATCAAGCACATCCTGGAGGTCCTCGCCGGTACTGGCGACATAGGATGGCAGTACGGGATAGGTGCCCATCCACATCTCAGCATAAGGCTTTTCCTCATCGATGCTGAAATCTGTGTCTTTGGATTCACCTCCCCAGCCCGGTGTCTTGGCACATAGCTTCGCTGCAAGGGACTTAGAGCCCTGCTTGCCCCAAGGATAAGAATTGCAGCTGCATCGGAGCTGGTAAAAAGGTTCTAGTGGAGTCGCCATTTCGAAGTTTGTCTAATCGGTTCTTGAAAAGGGGGAGTATGTCTTGTGATTATGTTTCTTACGGAAAGTAGATCATGTTGGAAGTCAAACGGTTCTTAAACTGAGCTCGGAAGTCATGATCGTCATTGACGTTAAAACGCTGTCGTTGACGTCAGTCTGGGTCGCACGCTTTGTCATGATCCGATTTTCTTAGCTCACAATGACTGATGGTTCAATTAGATCTCTTTAAAGCCTTGTAATAGACCCAAAGAATTGCTATATTGAGCTTCCAAGAGTCCGGGCTGCCCGGACCCAACGCCACAGGTGATGGGCATGCTCAGTCAAAAGTAATTGACCGGAACGGCCCCGCTTTTCCCGAACCAAGAGCCGATGAACCGGCCTTCACGATTTGACTCAACACCCAGTGTGATCATCGGGGGTCCAGGATTTATAGTGAAACGGCTTTATTTCTTCAAAGCTTGCATTTACATATGTTCCAAATATTTACAGTCATGAATAAAATCCTCCTGAGGTTTACAGCACGCGTTGCTTATTAGTTCTTGAGGCGCTTCTGCGAAACCACGCTCTGCTTGTCCCAAAATACCAAAGTTTACCATTTGCTCGACGATGGCTTGAGTTAAGTGGCTCATGTGATTAGACACACTGCGAGTACCACTGGTTGGTAGACTGGCAAGTAGAGCCGGACTGGCAGCAGGTTGCGCCGGACCAGCCCTGGCCGCCACACTGACCCCATTTGGCAGCGCACTAATTACAATCAAAATTAGCATGATCCGGATGAAGGCTGAGGACCATTCTTAGGGGTAAACCTACCGTGCCGGGGTTGGGGTTAGGGTTGGGATTCGGGTTCGAGCTGGCAGAGGGCTGGGGCTGAGGCTGGGTGCCACTGCCCTCGCCGACCGTGATGGTAGCAGAACCGCTGCTGAAGTAGCCTTCGGTGGCGACGATCTGGTAGTCGTGGGTGCCAAGGTTCATGCCGTTACGGGCCCATGCGTCGAAGTGGGTGGGGACGGAAACGGTGCCGCCGGTACGCTTGTTCCTGCGGACGGACCAGTACTGCTGGAAGGTCCGGGTGCCGTCGATGGACGGGGCGTTGGTGCGGGTGCTCACGGCAATGTCGTAAACGCTGCCGTCGACAGTAACCTCACCCTTCTTTTGCGCGTTGCTCGAGGGGTTGTAGGTGCCGAAGTTCTCGACAATGTAGTACTCGATGAGAGGGTTGCGGGTCCAACCGTAGACGGCGAGGTAACTGTTGCCGTTGTAGGTGTAGGTGCCGGAGTACTGGATGGTTCTAAAGCGGCGCAGGTCAATATACAGCCGGGATGTTATAGTCTCTCTAGTACGGCACAAACTCACCGGCGAGCACCGGGCTTCCATCCCTTGCCGCCGACAAAGTTGCCGCCGGTCTCCCAGCGAACGCTGTAGGAGCCGCCAGCGCCGTTGGTGTAAGTCACGCGCGAGCCGCCATCAGTCCACCAGGAGTAGAAGTAGCCATTGTGCGTACCCTCACCGCTGGGGGTGGATTGGCGAACCGCAAGCTCGGCTGGTGCGGCCAGCACACCTGCTACGGCGGCGAGGCCTGCGAGAAGAGAAGTGAAGGAGACCATGGTTGGTAAAGTGAAGAGGAGGTGCTGATCAGCTGCCTTGCATGCACAAGTTGCGCTTGATCTTCGAGTTCCTGACTCTTTTGAAGCCAACGGGATGTCAGGAACAGGGAAAGATAGTCCTATTTAAACAAATTGTCCAGGGGCTCCTAACAAGCCGTACCGTGGTTCAAGTACGAGCCGATGACGACCCCCGCTTGACCCGTTCGCGGCTGTGTTTCCTTCTTCTGGCATGCTTTTACCGATAGGGCTAAGCAAATTTCGGGTAGCTGGAGGCTAGCTGGGATGATTTGGGAGGACAACGTTTGGCAGGCTGGGCTGGACTCAGTTGGTGCCTTGTCACTAGCATGACCCTTAGAGCGGAGGTTTGATTAGCCGGGGATAAGTCGTCGGCTTGAACAACGGGTGTTTGCCGACACATAAAACACGCCCCTGCTCTTGTAAGTTACGTTATAACTCAGGGCGATAAGCTGCACCGGCAAGCACGGTTCAATCATCAGGCTTTTCTTTGGCCCTTGGATAATGCCGGCTATATTGGTTCATGCTTGGGCTTGTGTTCAACTGGCTCTGCGGCGATCCGCGGCTCACCATGTGGCTACACTCACTCGAATCGTCCATGTTCTCTCCGTGTAGGGAAAGGCTAACAAGGCCGTGGCTGTGGCGTCACAGGTCGGCAACAAGGACGGGATGAACCTCCGCTGCACGTTTTCGGTGCTAGGTGCCGCGATTACTCGATTTGGCAATCGAGTAACTCAGAGAAGCCGGCTGAATGGGCAAGATGGCCCAGCATAGTGGAGGGGTGAGCAACGCCACGAGGTGTGGCAACGCCTGTCAAGCATTCACCCCGGATTTTCATCCACCTTTGCTGCATTGCTTCTATGTGCCCAATACTCGGAGATTTAAGCAAATGGCCAATGGTTTTGCTTCCGATGCCCGTTGCTGCCCGGTTAAATTGGCTGCTAAATACCAGTACCGAGCGTCAAGACGACGCATGACTTGTGATGGTAACATGCGGCTACGATGCTGGGGTCATGCTTTATTAAATTCATTACCTAGTCATCCTGAAAACCTGAAACCCAAGCGCCAACTCGTAATATCATGACCTGTCTACGGGCGGTCGGTCCCACAGAGTCCCACAAACCCTTTTGCCGATTGGGCCGAAGTTCCAGTCTAAAGCCACCCTCATTTTCCTTTTTCCCACTGCACTTCTTATTAGCGGAACCAAAGAACAGAGCCCTGCGCCTGCTGATCTCGTAAACTACCGACGATAACCATCATGGCAGCGTGAGCTTGGCTTAGCCGCTCTGAGGGCGATTCTGCTTGAGTGGATCGTTCGGAGGTGGAAAGAACTGTCGCCGCTTCTATTTTTGCGCAAAGGGCTTGAACTCGTTTTGCTCGTACCTGATTTACTAATTGACAGGCAGGCTCTCGATCAGGAACGCCTCCACTTGGTGGTGCCTTTAGGCTGAAACCCCGATCTGCTGGTCGCTTGAACCCCGATCCGGGGTGATCGAACGACTTACTCTATCTGGCAATCGCCCTAGAGTACCTTTCGCTCCCTTCCGGATCGGCATACAAGACGGGGGATAGACAAGATTGTTTCTAGTGTTCCGTTGCATCGGAAGCTTTTTCGTGTTAGTCGCGATGAGCCTTCTCCACCCGAGGAAGGACGTCACGGCAACTGCCACTTAGGCTTGATCTTCTGTGGTTTCGTCCTCACTCTCTTCCTTCTTTTTGTCCAAATCTTTGAAAAACATCCAGAAGAAGAGGGCGGCAACGGCGGTGAGTCCTCCGATGACACTGTATAAAATGACCAGACTAGGGTCTTTGGTAATGGGGGATAATGCGATGCCCACAATGGCGGCAAGTCCTGCCGTCACTTGCGTGATGGCCTGCACCAAGCTCTTCATACTCTTCGGAGCCATTTCGTAGGCAATTTCGGAGATCGTTGCGAAACCGAGAATCTCTCCAGTCGCCAGAATGAACCAGACTGGCATCTGGACCCAAACAACCACGTCGTTGCCGACTATCGCGCCCTTCTGGGCATGAGCAGCCGGGCATGCCAGTGGTCGGTCAAAGCACGGCCCACGAGTGTAGATGAGGTGCTGAATACCGGCTGCATACGCCATCGCTACGCTCATGATGAAGCAGGCCATGGAGATACGT
Source organism: Paramyrothecium roridum (assembly GCA_003012165.1). Lineage (NCBI taxonomy): Eukaryota > Fungi > Ascomycota > Sordariomycetes > Hypocreales > Stachybotryaceae > Paramyrothecium > Paramyrothecium roridum. The sequence continues at coordinate 12,555 of PXOD01000995.1, forward strand.
GCAATTGGACGGAACGATATGCCACGGCGCCGTAGCCATCCGAAGAGACCTCGCTGAATGACAGGTCCAAGGATAATGCAGGCAACCGGGTTAAATATCTGCATAGTATCATTTGGCATGTCACCGAGCCTCATCTGCCCGGCTTGAGAGATCAGATTATTCATGATCTGTAAATACGCGAGGTAGAAAGGGCAAGAAAATAGCCTGTCGCTGTTAGACGAAGAATCCTGACATCCGATGCTATCTCCAGCACCGCATGGCACAGTGAACGACTTACAGCACGCGGCTAATGATCAGAGCTCGCCCTACGTCTTTGACGATGGCATCGTCCCAGGGGACCTCTCGTCCATGGTGTTCCCTTTGGTATGACGGCGCTGCCCGATGAAGCTTGAACCCATTTCTCGCAGCGCACCAGAGTGCTTGAAGCGCGAGAGGTAAAATGCTTCCTTGAACTTCAAGCGTTACTGGATGAAGGTGAGTCGGTGTGCAGCTATAGAGTAACATTCTGGGTGGGAAAACTGACCAAAGCGATTTCTCCAGATAAAGATGCAGATCTGAGTAATCAGAAGGCAAAGAAACGACATCAAGTTGGACGCCCAGAAATCGACCTTTTTCTCGATGAATGTGGAAGCGAGGGAGGAAAGCGATGCGACATTAACCAACCTAATTACTGTAAGCATTGGGGCCCAAGATCTTATTTATAACCTCGTTCAAATAGAATGAGGTGAACGTTTCTTATCATTCTCGTTGTATTGTGGGAGGTCTCTCTTGTGCAAGCTCAGTCTGTGTAACTTACCAAAAGAACATGTTCGTGATGAATTGGATGGTCAACGTGCGATCCGATACAATCACTTTATTGCCCTTTGTCTTCAACGTCCGCGACTCTGTGCGACTGTATTGGTCCACTATGGAATAGTTAATCATCGGACGCAAGATGAGGCCAACAATTTACTGACCCAAGAATGGTGGTAGCGTCGCTTTGACACCTGCGACACCAACGCCAATGAAGAACAAGGCGACGATGAGGCCTGGAAGACCAGCGCCATGATCCAGAGCCACGGGGAGCGACGTGACGAACAATATTATGCTTCCGATTTGGTAGATGCTGTGGCCCCAATTCCTTTGTCAGCTGCGTGAAGTCTACTGGAACAGACTCGGGAACACCATGACTAACACTAGACTAATCATGAGCGTGTTGAGCCGCCCCAGGCGCATGTCAGCGAGGAGGGCAAACGGCATCGGTGCCACAAATTGGACAAGCAAGAAGCCATTGCTAATATTTGTCGCTGTCTGTTGACCCAGATTAAGAGCACCAGGGTTGGCAAATCCGCTACGTGGATTCTGGATGTAGTTCTCTGCGGCCTATTAGACTACCGCATGGAACAATGTTGGGTAAGAAAGTAAGAATAGGTTGGGGTTGTCGCGACTTTCACAAGAACGGAGTACTCACGCAGTGGCGCAGAAAGACAGTAGTAGGCGAACCGCTCAGCAGCACCAGCGACAGCCACAATCCAGACGCCGCTTGGTAGCTTGTCGATGGCCGGTACTTTTTGCTGCTCGTTGGCCGTCCCCTCTTCCAGAGACTTGACCGTAGTCCTGGGCTCCGGCTGCTTGTCCATGACACTCAACTCATTAGTGGTAGGCTGAGCTCCAGTCAGGTCACTGGCTCTACTTTCAGCATGAGTGAGAGGGATGTAAATTTTGACCGGAGAGGGGCCTACACATACACTGTGTTTTGCGGTCCTTCTTCTTCGGCCGCCATTGGAACGCCAGGTTTTCTTCTTCTCTACTCTTGTCTTCTTCTTTTCCCTGTAAATGGTGGTATTTCCGTGATTAACGTGTCAAATCACGACTTGGACGAAACTGCCTCTGCAAATGGACCAAGCCGGGCGAGGCGATGAAAGCAATGTTGACCGGTCAAGGTTGAAAAGACGGTCAATTAGCGACCCCGAGGCATGGCCAGATATGCAAAGGCAACGACTTCCGCCACTGCAATGCAAAGCAGCCAAGAAATCGAGGCCATGGTACCATGGACAGCTGCTGCGACCAGTCGATTCTGCACATATCGGCCCCACGTGTGATGGAACACGGGCCGGAGACTTGGCTTACAGCAGCGGTCCCCTTCATCATCGCCGGGGTCCATGCTGACGTTGACTGTGCATAACTGCAGATCGTGGCTAGCGAAATTGGCCGACTTCGCTTACAGCTGACTGGGTGTCAGCGCGCGGTTTTGCGACAGAGCTGGGTCCGAGCTATTGCATTTGCAAGTGTTTCGCAACCTGTGCTTTTCCTCCTCACGAGAAAGACCACATAAGGGGATATCACAAGGCCAGCAAGTGGATTGCCACAAGTGGAGGAGCGTGGTGGGGAAACATGGCTTGATCTCTAACGTCCGACGGCCGCCGCCTGCGTTGGTTTGAGCGCATTATAGCAAGTTCGCCAAAGTTCCATTGGTCAGATCTCGAAGTGGTGGCTTGATCCACGAAGTCCCCAGTCTCGGCAGCCGATTGCACAGCACCCACCCCCTGCCTGCTATCAAGGTGCGCCTCGTTGGATAGCGTCTGTCCAGGCGCATTGGCTTTTACCTAAACTGTTCGATTATTTGCATAGAAACGGCAAGTCGTTAAGCTTAACGGCGGATCCCATGCAAGTGGCGGGGACAACTGGTGGCGTAATAGTTAGCCTCCTGCGTGTCAACCGGCACTTGGACACAAAGGTCACAGCATTTTTTTATTTTTTTTTTTT
>PXOD01000996.1:0-11104 GCA_003012165.1 Paramyrothecium roridum
GAGAGAGAGAGAGAGAGAGCGTTGAATGCAAGACGTTTAGTGAATGAAACGGGAGCCCAGCTGCCGAAGGGAATGACCGGCAGAGACCGGGCTGAAGGGCCCTTTGGAGATCTGGAAGCGCGGATACGGCCAGGCTATATACTCATGGGATTTTGAGCATCGGGTGAAATGGCCGAGCCCGTATTGCGAAGGCATATTCGCACAGTCACATCTTGCCAAGAAAGATGGGAGCAATGGCACGTTTCGGCTTCACAGCGTGAGGGCGGATGAAGCGTCGTGGACCCCGTGCTGGAGCTGACGTCGTCCACCCAATGCCCACCTCATGACAGTGGTCCGTTTCCGCTTGGACCTTGGCCCTTCCATAGGAACGTCGCCTACCTTGCTTGGCCATCGGACCAGGGCCAACCATGGTTGACAAATGGCATGTCCTTGTGACTGACGATGGGGACAACCCGGGTGCTGTGACTGTGGCATCGATTCAATCGCTGTTAGCTGGGGCAGGGCCTCGCCAAAAAAAAACAACAAACTCAAGCTACCGAGGGCTAGGGGCACGGACAAGAAGAGAACCAGACCAATCAGTTTGAGGCGTGATTCCATCTCTGGCCTTCCCAGGAGCCTAGCGCTGGGTGCAGGACCAATCCCTGCGCCGGGGGGGCTCCCAAAAGCTTGTCGCACGCTCGGACGAGCAGAGCCAACGGATCGAACCTGGACCATAACCCCCCCCGCCGGCGCGCGCTTGAAATTCGACAACGAATGGTCGTGGCGAGCGGGTAGGCGAAACGACTCCCATGTGGTGTCGGGACGTTGGAACGTTTGACACGCCAGCGCCCAGCAGGAGCCTCGGGAACTTTCCATGCCTGTTCTTGCCGCCGGGCTCGGTACTGTAGCGCCTAGCGCATGAGCAGCCAAAGGTGGTTCTACTGTTGAATGAGGCAAGCTTACGAGGTGAAGTCGGCCCCCATTTCCCGAACTCAACACCATCTCACAGGCATCGGCGGTTCTCTTCCTAGACATCAACACAAAATGCTGCGCCATCTATATTCATTTCACAATCAAGCCCATCATACATGCGGACACTTGCGTCCCCTTCCCCTAATGCGCCGTCTCAAGATGAGCCAATCGCCCCTCATGGACAAGACCATGATAATGCTTCGTAAATGATAAACATCCCAGCTCCCCGCCCTTTGTCTCCGTAAAGCATAAGTCTGACACTGCCATCTTTCAAATCCGATCTCTTTAAACTCTGCTCCGATCCTTGTCGTTTCGAATCGGCCGGCCTTGAATCTTCTCAGCCCATGTGGGGAGATCTGCAGCGAGGCCATCAAAGCACGTATCATCTGGAATAGTTTCGGAGGCTGCTCGTGGAATCATATCCGTGATTCTTATGAAAGCATGCAATAGCGTGTGCCAAAGCCTAACACTCGTTACCGAGGTATATTCATGAAAATGCCAACACCGTCCCGTCTAGCTCGTTAAGGGGGTATATAATGTGTGCCTCAAACTCGAGGCCCAAGCCAAGTTAAAAAAAGACCAGAGCTTTTGCAAAGTCGCATCACTGAAGCCAAAACTTGCTTACTCCGCCAAAGCTTTCCAATTAAGGAAGCAAGCCAACGGTGCAAGTTGGACTCAACATCAGCTGGCCTGCATGCTTCGTACATGCTTCGTGCATGCGGCCGAGAGGCGACTTACAGCTTGACGCGTTGGCCTGTGAGCTTGAACCAAATCACTGCCACCAGGTCTTCCTTAAATCGTTCCCACGGGTTGCGGTTGAGCCAGTAGCTGAACTCGCGGTAGTGGTACATCTCGCCCCAACAATCGCGGCCCCATTCGCAGCCAGCCATGTTAACGACGAAATCCCTGTCGTGTTCGTTGTAGTGGACTCGCGTGTTGTTCTTGCCTGTTCCGTCAGCGCAGGCTCCAGGCGGGAAACTGTTGATCTTTCTCTGCGGCAGGAAGCCCGTGTGCTTCCGAATCCAGGGATGGCTGGTGTACAGCTGCTCTAGCGCATCCTGTTCCTTGTGCTCCCACTCCATATGCTTCTGCTCGTACAGGACAGGATCCCACCAGAGGTCCAATAGTTGATCGGTCCACGCGCTGCGGCGGACGAAGAAAGATCCTAGGTTGAAGCCAGCGCAGTCCTGGGACAGGATTAGGTTGACGGAATTGGGATTTCCATCGCCAACAGCGCTCAGCGAATCAGCGTCCAGGTAAGTATCGGTAAAAGGATGTGTGATATTAAGCGGGTTGTATTCGTTAATATCGCGATAAACATGGTCGCCGAGGTGGTCGAAGAGATGGCTTTGTAGTGAATAAGACGGCTCCATGACGTACGTGTTAAGGTCAAGCCACCAAATCCTATTTGTTCAACAAATTAGCAACCTGGCCTTTCTGCTCCGCAATCAAGGTAACGAGCACCTCGAGGCAAATCGTCACTTACCACTCTGCCTTTGGGTATTTTCGCAATGAGCTTCGGACGAAGTCGACCTTCTCCCAGCTCTCACGCCACTCATGGGCGTACTTCTTCTTGGTGCTCATGTCAACGATCTCGAGGTCGTAGCCCCATCTGTTGGTGTATTTCCGTTTATTTCGGACACTGTCACGCTCAATGGCCCATTCTCTGGCGCCCTTCCATTCCATGACTCCACCGCCAACGTTGGCGGCAAGAATAATAACGAACTTCTCGCCGCCGCCGCCCCATGACGATCTCCGCCAATAATACACGAGAGCTACAATAAGATTAGCCGTTGACTCACTCACGGTGAAGAAAGAAAAAGAGATCGGAAACCACTCACGGCTATTGTAGAAAATAGTCACGCAGAGAAGAATGATGAGCGCAATGAGCAGGCGTATTTTCAGCTTCCTTCCCATGCGTCCGAACAAAGACCGTATCCTCCCCACAAGGGGAATGTTGCGAGTAGGCCATGAATCACCATGCCTCGACTTTTCGTGTTTGAGGTAGGGGCTATCAGGGTGGCCGTTGAACCGCGGTAGGCTGCTTGATATACGACGCATATGGCGCGTGAAGAACCCGTGGTTCTGCGTTGAGAAGGATGGGTAGCCGTTGGCGCTTGTATTCCGCATTTTGGCAGACTCCCATGCTACGGGACCGCCACTGACATTACCGGGACTCAATCTACCGCTGTGAGCGTTGAAGCCGGGGCTCGCCCATCCACCACCAGGAACAGGGGATGGGCTTCGAGAAAGTGTCATTCCAGGGCCTGGAGTACCTGTATCCCAAGCGCGCAGAGAGCACAGAGTCAGCCCACGAATACAAGCCGTGTGTCACGGTCGCGCAACGCGGCGCATCGCACGACGTTTATAATGTCGCTCGGGCGGTACGGGAGGACAGCCATCGCTCGATCCCAGCGAGCTAGGGAAAAGGAAAGGAAAGGAAAGGCTAGGCAAGGGACACGCAAGCGACATACCGAGAACAGGCGACAATGGAGCCGCCTGGTTGATCTGACGTGGGTGGATCGTCAACAAATTCCCAGAGCGCTGTTCGCTCAGCGTCAAGGTCTGGCCGGTCGATGAGCGCCTCCGGTGGTGTGATCGTGTGGGCCGGTCACTGAAGGCGCTCGATGAGCCTCCCGGGCTGTCGTGGGAAGCCAGGATTGCGGTTTATTTTCCCTCCTCAATGCCCGAGTGGGCTCTGGGAATCGTAAATGGGCAGTAGACCGGACGCAGCGCAAGGGCGAGGCTTGTCGCTGCTAAGGTTTTCCGAAACACGTCGGGGTGGGAAAGGCTGGGCTGATCCGAAGGGAGTGTGCACTAAGCCACAAGACAGTTCGCGGCAGCAGAAGCTTGAAATGCCACTACCTGAGACTTTTGTGACGTCGTGGTGCGGGCGTGTAGGGAGAATGCCGCCTTCAGTCGGGGAGGGAGGACCTTGCCGATGTATTTGTCGTGTCTCGGAGGATGACTGCGGCGCAGCGTATTGGGTAAAGGAGATGAGATGAGGCGAGATAGGATGAATCGCAGAGGTGCAGTGCGACGCAGGGAAGCGGCCAGGTGCGCAAAGAGACTTCGAAGCCAGTCAAGTTTAGGTCTCTGCTCGTGGCTTGTGCAAATCGATGCTCGCAGATCTTGTGCGACGTGGGCGAACGGAGGGGTGCAGCGCAGCGACGCGATCTGCAGCACAGCGTGTCAAACAATGGGGGCGGGCGAAGGTTTGTCGAGGATTCGGACGTCAATCTCCCACATTGCGAGCCTGCACAACAAGTCGTGGGAAGAAGAGTACCGTAATTTGTTCCTGTGCGCAGAGGAGAGATAAGGACAGGATTTCGATTTGCTCGGTCATGGCTCGTGGCCCAAAGGGGATGATGGAGTTACAGGGGTCAGTCGACAAGACCGTGGACGTTCCATGTGGGTGCCAAGCACAGAATGGGTCTAGAAGCGCGGTGGCAGGGACCCTTAAAATGGAGGGAAAATAGCTGACCCAGGGGCTTTCCATGTCCCGCGTGCCCGCCGTCGCACCAAAGTTTGCATGAATTTGTAGATGAAGGTACCTGAGGGATACTTGGAATCCCAAAGCGTTTTCGACCCGCTAATTACCAAAGCGCTCTCCATCTCGCCTTGTTCCTGACGATCTGCAGGAAAAAGCACAGATGCACCACTCAAATCACTGTGCCCTCATTACCGTGGCACAAAAAGATAGGAGATGGCGCCATCACCAGCCGGAGAGTAGACCACGGTACGGTACCTGGGGCATATGGAGTGGAGGTGCTGAATGGGAAGCGAGCGGAGAGGAGAGAAGACAAACGAAACCCAGCAGTGCTACTGCAATGCCAAAGACTGGCTTCTGTTTGCATTTACGGATCGCCAAAGGCTCAGGCATGCTCACTCTGTCGCGAGCCGGCCAACCCAAAGCAGAGCCAACCGAGTCGTGGGGGTTGCTAGCGGCGTGGCCAGGAGCTGCTTATTTTTCCAGGGATCCATCCAGTCGTCTCAAACATGGGGGCTTGGCACTTTTGGCTCAGGTTGCCCGAAAGTGTAGACTAGATGGCTGCACCAATCAGCGCTGTCCAGGCGTCAATTTAAATGACCGTGTCTTGTCAATCTGAAGAGGCCAAACAAAATTAAACCCCCATTTGCTACTGAGGGTAGGCTGCTGGAGCAGGGCCACCAAATTTCCCGCGGCCAAGTTCGGGTGGTATGGAGCAGCAAGCAAAGCCCTGGGAAGGGCCGAAGCTTTGCGCATCGGGAAGTATTTTGCTCGGTATGGTAGGGGAGCCATTGGCTCCACCCATCAGTGTGCGTGCGTGCTGGAGGTTGAGCTTGTTGTGTTGAGCATGAAGGATGGACGGCCCAGGGATCTCGATGAGCTCTGCGGATCTGCCTCGAGTCCCTCCCAATGCAAGCATGCGGCTTAGCGGGCTGGCGGTGGGCACTCGGTTATTTTCCTGAGACAGATTGGCAAAGAGAGAGGCCACGACTGCTCCATCATTGGAGTGCCGTCGAGATGATATCACCAGGAACTATTGGGCGACACCCCCTTTTCTGACGAAAACGGAAGGGAACAATAGGCAAGGCGCCTCCAAGGTACGTAAGTTAGGAGGTAGGGAATAAGGGTGGGAACGAGTAGCAAGCAGCCCTACGCTGAAGATAAAATCAAAAGAAGCATGCACCTTGCCTGAACAGGCCCAAGTCAGGTGGGTCCCAGCGAGGGCAGAGTCTGAAAGGGGACTGCGATTGTCGATACTCTGTACAATAGGTTGTCGAGCTTGCTGGGGGCGGCGGCTTTCACTTGGCCGAACTTGGTCCGAGCCAAACCGTCTCCATGGTGCTGTTGTGACAAGTCCAGTGCTTTGTCTTGGGGGTTGTCCGCAAACAGAACGCGTCGCTACCTTATCTAAAGGTACTGTACCATCTGCTTACATCATGGTACCTTAGGTACGGCGCCTCACCGTAGCCCTCAAAGTAAGTTGGGCGACTCTATCGCATCGTGCCATGTCTCCGTTGGCAAAGACGCCTTGGTGCCGAATCTATTCCTCGGTGACCTTGAAAGCTGTCTTGCCAGCACCCCTGGGACTGTGCGGCATCCTCGCTTCTTATGTTTACAATGTGCAGACCACGCATGACCGGCAGATGAGGTGCAGTTCGTACGGTTTCATGTCGATGCGGCCAACGCTCACCTCCCGCCCTGTCCTGCCTGGCCAATAACGCGTGAAGCCCCCAAGAGACCAGTCAAACCGCAACACTGACGTTGCAGCCATGCAGCGAGCCGCTGGGCTCGAGCCAGTTGCCGCCACTGTGGGGTCGCAAGCCCAGCGTCCCGACTGCAGCGACAGCCAGTTAGAGCTCATCCCAGATGCCAGCCCCCAAGGGTGATGCCTGGGGAGCTCGCACGTCCGCTTCTGCAACAGTGAACGGGAAGGACTCTGAGCTATTGGGTCGGGTTGGGGTCTCTTCCGGATGGACCTGTGCCAACGTCGTCTTGGGGGCCCGGCCCGCTGGCCCCCAGCAACCACGCGGGCCAATTGCAGATCCATGGCCGTCACCACGGCGCCAAGCGTCGCCCAATGAAAGGCCTCAGCGCCGCCAAAACCTCCCAAGCGCCGCGAGCCCATGCAACCCAACCACAGCGCGCGTCGTCAACCATCGAGCCCACCACTCACACGCAGGTCGTAGACGCTGCTCGATGCGGCGACGCGGCCTCTGATTTGATAGACAGCCTGCAGACTCGTTACAATGAATGCTTCATGGTGCAGGCCGTTCCCGCTGGTGGGGCCCCGCCAGCTGCCTGATGCTCGCTTGTCCTATTGATTGATTGTTGAATGTGAAGGTGAATGAATCTCCTCCGCCTCTCCTTCTTTGACCTCATTCTTCTCCTCTATTCATTCCCATTCACGTCTGGGTGAGGGTTGTCTGGGCCGATTTTCCTTCCGTTCGGTGTCCTCGTTTTCCTTTCCATCTCCTTTGTTGGTTGTTCCAACCTCTACCCTCCTTTGAACATCAGGTGCTCTCCTCTTTTGTCACGAGATATCCATTCATCCTAGTATATGTGGCAACATTTCAAACGAAGTAGCACATTCCCTCATCTTTGACTCATTCTCTCGATCGATATCACAAGCCGGACGATTGCGTCTTCTGTTCATGTTTCTTCTCATATTCATGCCTCCAATTTCATAACCACCGGCGATACCATACACCGTCTAATACGCCACAATGGAGACACATTCGCAGTCTCAGCTCTCCTCATCTCCCTTGCCTCCTCGGTACCAAGAGGTCGAGGATTGGGAAGAGTGGGAAAGCGAGGGTATCATCACGCCAATCGAGCCCGCCGAGCAGGTGTTGATTGAAGTTCCGGCCGCAGCATCGAGCTCCAATCAAGCTCGCAGGAGCTCCATCTCGAAATCGAACAGATACTCTACAGCTAAACTCAAAAGACTCAAGTCGAGACAGAGGCAAAAAGCCCAAAATGCAAAGGCCGGCATCACACTCATCACCGATATGACAGCGCTTCGCAAACAGGCACCCGCGAACAACCAAAATCGGACACCAATCGGACAGCCTGGAAAGTTCGTCGACGCTGCCGCCCTCCGAGCTTTAGAGGGAGAACCAAACTCGGCATCCGTGGGCAACTGGAACTGGTTGCGAAGAGCCCGTGGCCAAACCCCCATCTCTGCTTCGCCACAAAACTCGGCTCGTACGGCAGATCAAGAACTGTCCCCTGAAGATCGACCAATCGTCATTGGCATCTCCCTCCCTTCCGATGTTGCGGATAGCCGCCAAATCAGCCCCCAAACAGCTAACGTGACCACTCCTTCGAATCCCTTCAATTTCTCCAACAATAACCCTTACGCCGCCCCCAAGTTCGCCGGTCAAGCATCTACCACAACATCCTTCGCCTCCAGTCAGTCAAGATCAGTATGGTCGCCAGACACCCCCGACACGGCCAGCTCCTTCAACTCCCCTCAGCGCGTGACGACTCGGTCTCCAACTGTCGTGTCTGTTGCCAAGCATACTGTTGGGTACATCTCGCCTGTTTCAACTCTCCCTGCTGGTCACAAAAAGCCACAGCACCAGCGACTTATTAGCCTAGAGCTTGGAGCCGTCGATGACGACGATGGTGGCACACCTTGTACACTCTTTGAAGAAGATGGAATTCCCAGCCCGCTAAGGCTAGCAAAGTCCAAGGCTCCCGCTGCGAGCCCAGACAGCGCCGGCTCGAGGACTCAGGGCTGGTGGGATCATGTCACTACCCCATTCACTGACAAGCGCTTCACCTTCTCTAGTCAGAAGCATCGACTCGAATCTCCGAGGGAAGAGGATGAGGATGACACTCCAGAAAGCAGCGGCAGCTCTGGAAAGCGAGCCATTTCACCCACGTATCGTAAACCAGCACCTATTATGGTCCAGGCTCCTATTGTGCGAGCACCAACACCAAGACGCACACCATCCCCGCAACCTGCGGCATCTTCAGTTGCACCATCGACGCAGCCAGCGTCGACCCAAAGCAGCATCGTGACCCAAACCAAGCCACAAATAATCGTTACCGAAGAAGTGGCGTGCGAAGATGGGCCGCCACCGTACTCGCCCCCCAAGAAGTCTCAACAAGGAGCACCAGTCCGGTACCGGGCCGTTTTCCCTCCAGGCCACCCTCTTTATGTTCAATTTCCACCTTCTCCTGGACCAGTCTCCCCTGGACTTACGGCAGCCATGTCTTCTCAGGGTGCAACCCAGATGGCAGAAATTCCGCTGAGCCCTTCCACCCACGCCACAACAACGGTTAGTCGGGAAACACCCTTGCCTTTGCGACCAGCTGGGGCGTACCTCCCTAGAGAGCATGTTCATGAAGCGTCTGGACGGGCAAACAAAGTCGAGCGACAACGCCGACGACACGAGAAGGAAGAGGTGATTGCCAGGCGAGCCGGTGGCTTCTGGAGAGGTCGAGGCTGCATACCCGCCAACGGGTGCTTCGGTCGTTCAGGACGGGAGGGACGAAAGAGGAGACGGGTGTGGATTGGGGTTGCAGGCGGCATTCTTGCATTAATCACATTGGTCGTGGTCCTCGCCGTGGTCCTTACCAGGCCTACCCCTCCACAAGAGATTGAGTCTATTTGGGTCAACTTGACCGATTTCCCGCCCATGCCTACTGGCGCTCTTACTGTTGTGGCTCCTGATAACAGTGCAGCCAGAAGCAGCTGCACGGCGCCAACCACCCTGTGGAGCTGCTCCCTGCCGAAGGAACAGCACGAATCTGTTGCGCCTTTCAATGCCGACCAGCCGACAATTGCTATGAAGATTGAGTGGGACAACGGTACGGAGAACGCCTGGCGAGTACCTAATGGCGAGCCTCCAGAGTCGATACAGCGACGGGCCCGGAGCCTTACCTCTCTTGCCAGCAGCCTGGTACGAAACAGACGACAAATTAAGGCCTTTGAGCCAGTGCCAAGCCCACCCACATTTAAAGAGATGTGGTTCTTGGGCGAAACAACCGATGACATCAAATCCAAGGAAAAGGCGGGCGAGCCGACACCTTTTTATCTCAGCCTTTTCGACTCAAGCGATGAAGCGGTCAACTCCCCGACCCTGGGTAAACGCCAGAACAGGATTGGTAACGACAGCCTGCCTGACCTTCTCCCTCAACCTGAGTTGGAGGATGATGGGACACCCAAACCAGCCAGGCTGCTTCCGAGAGCTAAGCAGCAGCCCGTTCGGCTCTACGACAGAGGGCTACCCACCGAGCACTACGGTTTCTATGTGCATTACAAGCGAACCATCTACGTGCGCTCAGTAACTGGGAATGAAACAGACAAGGACAACGTCCCTCTGGATGAGAATGGCGGTTCCCGAAAGACGGAGGCACGTTTCTTGGTCACTTGGGCAGAGACACGCTTCCTCATGCGAATCTGGACACGTACATTGGAATCCAACACATCTTCGCTCCTGGCGCCCGATGGTGGAGATGCCGAGACTGAGAAGCAGCTGATTCGACCGGGAACAATGCCGTATCCTGTAACAGTAACGATGGACACCCATGGCGGCGACCCTGTGAAGAAGCTTGTGTGGTCATGGCCAATGGACGTCCGCCAAAAGCTCGACGTAAACAACGCAAAGCTCCTGGCCAACAATATGAATGTCGGCGGCACTCGCATCAATCCCCGCAATGGCGGAGATGAGAAATTTGGAGGCTTCGACGGCGGCACGGGCGGTTGCAAGTGCGAGTGGGTGAATTGGGTGCAGACCCGCCAGTAAAGGGGTCTGCATCCTGTATGATTCAAGAAGCGAAACAGAAGAGAGGAAAATATGATATGACGCATCATGGGGCGCTTATGATTGAAATAATAATTGCATCAATATCCAGGTCAGCAACGGCTGTATATAATAAAAAGACACCGAGAGGCTATTTAAACGCTGATAGTTTGATACTGTCGTCATAAGCAATGACGGCAAAAAATAGTATTACTTAGCTAGGAAATCAGGCATTTCTTCCATTCCGTTGCTGGATTGTTCTCTTCGCAATGTAATTAATGTTTTGTGATTACTGCCCCTTGGAACTGCCTGATACGGCGGGGCAAAGCATATATGACCGTCGAAGTGTGCACCCTTACACATATCAAACCTCCTGCCCCGAGAACCCACAGAACTTGGGCTATGTGAATAATTCAGGTTTCTGAGTTTACTGAATCCTCTTGTCAACGGGAGTTGATTGTAGACGGAGCCGATGGTGGGTCGCCTGGTCCGGGGTCAAGGTCGGCCGAATGCCCCACAGCTCGGCCCGAAGTGGAACTTCGGCTCCTTGCACCCATGACCGAAAAGTTTCCCCCATCGCAAACAGCTCGCAAAACGACCAGCCCTTATCACAGCCAGAATCCTCCGCCGGGGAACCCGAACACAACCCGACATCTCGATCCGGCACATCACCCCGACCGCAGTGTTTTTTTTTTCTCTCTCAAGGATTTGGAAGGATTAATGCTTTGCCTGCGATGCCAGCGCCCGGTGCCTCGCGCTCTGCAGGCCTTCGCCGTTCGATCTAACAACACCCGCACGACGACGAACCATGCTCCCGCCCGCGCCGGCCGCTCCCTTGTGACGCTCGCCATCGAGACCTCGTGCGACGACACGGGCGTCGCCGTGCTCTCGATGGCGAGCGTCACAAGGG
>PXOD01000999.1:0-12500 GCA_003012165.1 Paramyrothecium roridum
GGTTTGTTTTCCTTGTTCATTCGGGGCTTTTGAGGAGAAGACGAGTCGATGATGTGGAAAAGCAAATGAGATGCGGCTTTGGTTCGTCCATCGTTCTCATAAAGCCACTTCGCCGCGGTCTGACATTACTGAAGGATTATATTAAAGGTACGTGTTCAACCATCCTCAGCTACCGGCGTATGACCGGGCCTAGCCATGGGTGCGGCTCTTGCGTGCTACTTTGCCATTCAAAGTATGGCCATGTCAGCCTTGACCACAGCACGGTTGTGGAGCAGCAGTCATCCGCAAGGGCCACCCCCTCCCTCACACCCCCCACCCCTTTGCCATCCCCCTTCCCGCTCTCGTGTAACCGTTGCCAGAGTCAATGCATGGCGTCCACCATTCGCCTGCAGGCCAGTTGGGCGCTAGGTACTCCTGATCTGCTCCGAGTATCCAGATGTATTTTCTGTGCAGGTTTCGGAGACCCGTCATGGCATAGGCTAGTGGCTGCGCCTGACGCACGTCCACCTAAGCATCTGGATGCGTTCCCGAAATCCTGACCCCATATCCGCCTTCCAGGGTGTGCTGTACGTGCTAACACCGTTTGGTCGAATCCTAGGTCACTATTCATAGTTGATGTTTCTTCCGATTGCCATGTACTTAGCAGGCTAGCCACCTCCCAATTCTAGCCGATGGTTGCGATAGCGGCATTACCATCGATGCCTTGCCTCGAGCGCACAAACCTCGCCGGAAACAATGTGCAAACTAACATTTGCCGTCATTGAAGCAGGACTACGATCACACGCCGCCGGCGTGTAACGAGCTCGACTTCTTCGCGATTCCGGCTCAGCCTGAAGATATGAGGTGAGTTGCAGCTCTTATTGGCAGCCGCCTGTCCAATTTCAGTACCACCATGACCTGGGTGGGTGTAGCCTTGTTTCCCGGCTCAAAAATCCCCTTCCCTCTGCATCATCCGCAACTCTTCACTACCTTACCTATTTACAAGCGTAAATATCTTGGTTCCGCATTGGATGCGACCCTTCACCATTTACGCTTGACGCCCACAGGTCAATCTGGTGGCTTCGCTGGCACTGCGATATCCCTGTAGCCTCTTAATGCTCTGGCGCTGCGCTTCCGAAGGCCCGCACTCGTCTCACTCCTTGCGCAAGTCATCACCTCGCCTTTCACATCTTCCACCCAGTGAGCCACCCCTCTTGTACAACCTCAACAGACGCCTTGAAATCTAGACCTCTAGTGGCACTGAAGGCTTGCCTATCGCAAGATTTCTGCGGTACTGCAATTCTTTCCTAGACATCTCCCCTCTGCAACTATCGTCCTTCGCTTCTCGTGGTTGGCTTTTCGTCTTCACATAGCTAACCATGCGCAGATACAGCCAAGACACCAGCGCGCCGTCATTGTCTCTTGAGCCCCCTCAGTCATCACAAATATTGAACCTCTTCAACTCCTCTGGCCTCAGCAGTCCTGGATCATTCAATCAAGACGGAGGCGCGTTTTATCACCATCCGCACTCTGGCGTCTTTACCAGTCTAGACGTGAGAGCCCGTCTCCCCTCGAGGTAAGCATATCTCTACCAGCTCATTGTACAGAGACACAGTGTTGTTTGGTATTAGAGGCAGTCATTAACACCGACCAGCAACACAGCTTCCACCGCTGGGATGGCTCATACTCATTCGCATCGAAACGCACCCCTGCCACACCCTGGACCACACATTAGCACGCGAGATCAATATTCGCCGGCGACTCCATCATTCAAGAGAGCGTCCGAACATTTGTCCAGGTCTCCCTCCTACTCCGGCACTGCTGTGCGACGCAATCCTCTGTCACCAACATCGAGTCAATTAAGTGGCTTCACAACGTCTGCCGGTCGCATTGAAGCCACCCAATATGCGAATCGAGCCTCCACTAATACTATTCCACCTCTGTTGAACATCCAATTGTTTGGGGCCTTGAATTATGGGGACGCCGGTCTGACACCTGTGAAGGTGGATATCCACGGTGTTATCGACAAAGGGTTTTTCATTGCATCTGATGGGGAGTGGACATGTTATAGGCGCAACTATTTCACATGCGTATGCTCCTACAGTCTCAGCCCGTATTTTGCTGGAGCCTCGATTCAATTCACACCACAACACTCCGTTCAACCCCTCCAGTTGTACGGCTTTGCAATGAGTATCTCGGCCGTCGTCGCCGAAAACGACCAACACGGTATTGACTTGGTTCAACATACGCCTAAGCGAGACAAAGGCCCCACGGGAAAACCAGACAAAGTGCCACTTGGCCCCAAGCAGGGGATGTCAGCACATCATCCATTAAGCCTCTACGGTGATGGTTCCAGCATGCCGGGCACACGATTGTTTGCGGACGGCTACGGTGGCCCACAAGGCAGCGGGCCCGCTATCGCTACAGAGCACACCTTTGAACGAATACAATTCAAGCAGGCAACGCAAAATAACGGGAAGAGGAGGGCTGCTCAACAATACTATCATCTTGTAGTGGAACTTTGGGGTAACACCGGTAGTCAGACCGCCGATGGTTTTGTAAAAGTTGCGTCTCGAAAATCCGCCAAGATGATTGTGAGGGGTCGATCACCAGGACACTATCAGAATGACCGACGGGGTAGCCAAAGCAGCGGGCCAGGTGGCTCAGCAGGAACCATGGGTGGCTATGGTGGACTTGCTGCCGTCAACAGCGACTTCACTCCAGGCACCATACTTGGCGCAGCCACTCCTAGTTATGGCGGGGGGTTTGATGGTCGGGGAACTATATACGGCGGCGGTCGCCACCACGACATTCCGGCGGAGGTGATGATTCCGCCCGAGGAGGAGAAGGCCATTGAAAGTACCAAGGCCTACCGATACTATCCAGGTACCATCTATCCGGACCAGTCAGACCATATCGACATGTTCCAGCATCGAAATGAGAACGAGACGCAGCTCCCTCACATGGGAACGGAAGTCGACATGAAACCAAAGATTACCGATTCATATGATATCAGCAATCTCACACGACAAGCTCGTCCACCACCACTCATGGCTGGCCAACGCCGTTGTGGGCCGTTTGAGGGCAAACCCGACTCTGCCGGTTATTATCCAACGATGATGGCCTCATCGGGCGCAAATACTACAATTTCATGATGGTGAGACGTGCGACACACACATTCCACCTAAGGTTTGGGGGATGCTCTGTCTGCTTTTTTTTTTGAGAGAGAGAGAGAGAAAAGAACGCAAAGACAGGGAGGAATACAGTTTCATTCATGGTGTCCCTCCGCTCCTCGATTTCCTAGGCAGACAAGAAAGAAGTCGGAACAGGCTTCAGGTTCAAATGCAGAGGGTTGGGGGCGGCGAAAAAGGGTATGATGCATTGGCTTACAGAGATTCTTGGAACAGCATGATCACGGAGAAGGTTAAGTTTGGCGCTGGGCCCAGTAAGTTCACTATTATGCGGGAGCAACACTAAGGCATCTTCGGGGCGCAAGATACAATGAGATTAGCAGAATGTACGAACAGAGGCTGGACACTGAGCGCGTCGGGTATAATGTAGCTACCGTCGGCGTTGCTGCAACCATTCCACCCAACTCTCGGCATGAGAAGGCAGGGAAGGGGACCATGCACGAATTAGGTATTAAGGGAGAGCATGGCAAACAAAAAGATACCCAGATGATGATTGCCTTCTCCATGATGGCCAGGCATATTTCTCAGCATTGGCTAAGCATCTTGATTGCCTGGCGACAAAAAGGGGCGTATGCATGTGTGAAGAAGGACTGTGTAACGTCACACGAGGAAAATAACGCCGACCTTCAGCGCGAGCATGGTCGTATAAGCGCTCAGCGTGGGCCTATTGGCGGACGTGAATGCTGTGCAATTAGTCGCAGGTAGCAGGCGAGAGCAAGTTGTAGCGTGGCTGTTGAAGGAGCATGCTCCTGAGGTGAGCTGCGGCCGGCTTGACGCAGGTTCACCAAGTAAGCTGCAACAAGTGGGTGACTGACAACACTCGCTGCAGTCATGCTACCATGTGAGCCACGGAAGACATGGAAGAAGTCAATCCATGCGGGATTCAAGGACCTTGTGGTTTACAAAGGAGGGATAAAAAACCTCGAAAAGGATAGTGAGGGCATTGGATAGCATGCATGGGCAGGCAGGGTTGATCCTAAGGGTCGGCTGTCCCTCCCCCACTGGCAAATGACATGGAGGTCGACACGAGTTGGAGGGGTGTTCAATTAGAGTTGGCCAACGACCGACCAGATGGCTAACGCTATCGGGACGGCACGAAGCCGGTGGGGATGGGGATGGATGGGATGGATGGGATGGATGGGATGGAGAACGGGTATTCCAGCGAGATGCGGCGAGACGACGAACGGGCTTTACCGGAGAAGGTCAAGTGCGTGGCGTCTCGGACTCGACAGGCAAGTTCCTATGGTAGACTATGCTAAATTAACAAGGCTCCATATTTACTAGTAAGGTTTGTAGCTCTGTGAGGTGGACTGACTGACTGACTGACTGACTGTCTTACCTTAGCTACCTGCGATGGCATGACCGTATCAAGAACGGTTCTTGCCGAGATGGAACAACAAGGGCCAGGTTTGCAGAGCACCGGTGTACAGCATGGGTGGCATGGGAACGTGAGGAGCTCGGCCAGTAATCATCGCACTGCGAAAGCGAATGTGGGTAAGAATGGATGATGGAGGGATGGAGTTGTGCTGTGCGCTGTGCATAAATTGCTGTAGCATCTTGGCCCTAGATGCGCTGAGGTTCAGGTTGGAGATGAAGCCTACAATTGTTCTCTGTAGTGAAGACCAGGTACCTGAAGTGCCCCCAGACACAGTAAGGTGAAGCCAAAGGAGACTTGACCACCTACCTGCATGATCAATCGCACCATCAAGGAAGAGGAAAGTGGGGAGGGGAGGGCTAGGGGGAAAGGGGGACACTGTTGCGGTTGGCGATGGGGCCACGCATGCTCACTGCTCACCAGGAAAACCCGGTGCCATGGCGGCTGTCGATCGACAGGTGGTACAGTGCCTGGCTTCAACATGCAGTTGGTTTGCCATGCAGATGCAGATGCAGTCATGCTTTGCTAAGCCGGCAGACAATAGTTCGCTTGGCCGCGGCGACGCAGCGCATCGCAGCGCAGACTGGGGTTTTTGGGGCCTTGCCCTGCCGCATGGTTTGGGGAGCCGCAGGCCGTGGGGGCCGGGCTGGCTGGCAGACACGATCCCCCGGACGGGCGTCGACGGGGCCATGCCGGGAAAAGTTCATGTCGGAAGGATGCGACACGATGCAGAGCTTGCGTAACTCCTTACGCAAAAGATGCCTCTTCGCCCGCCAAGGTCAGGGGACGATTGCCCTCCCAGGGCAACGGTTGCTCTCCACGAGACGTGCTCGATCTGGACTAGCAGTGATCATCGTCTCATCCTTCCCATACAATGAACCGGTGACATGGGGCTGAGAAAAGTGTATGGGATCAAAGCCGTTGCCAGCGGATGGAAGCTTTACAAACCATTTTGAGTCGTGTTGCAAGGTCGTCGTGAAGTCTTCGACAGGCTCGCAACCTCAGCTGCCGTCCCCTATCATACAGTCAGTACATGCTAAGCAAGGTAAGGCAGCAACAGGTCATGCCCCAATGCCTCGGTCAGGGCCGGTCGAATTTGATGGATAGAAGTGCTGTTGTCTGAAAGGTAACGTATTCAGCACTTCTAAAGCTCGACGACTCGCACACAACAAGGTAACTAGCAGGCCAGGCCAGATCCAATCAGGCCAAAGAATGAGGTAAGTATGCCTGACTTGGAGAGTGCATTGAAAGATGCCTTGCTGCGTTTACTGTGCCTCAGCGTGCCACAGTCACGTTGCCCTTTTTCTTGTCCTTGCGCAAGCTCTGATATATCGCAATGCTCACCTCATTTGAGAAACATGCTGCGCTGGCGCTGAATAAGTGTCGTCACGGGGCGGTGCAGAGAACAAGCTTGACGACGAGGCGCGCAAGACGATTCTTCTTGTCGTGCGGACGGTTGAATCAGTAAGCCGTACGGGCTCCAAAACGGGGTCAGAGGCCAAACCATTTGGCCTTGTTCGGTGCATCGTCCACGGACACGGGCTGCTCGGTCGCTACAGCGAGGTACTTAGCCTTACTGCGAGGTACCTGGACCCCTTCCCCCCCAGCCTGGGCCTGGTTGGGGGCCCATGCGCGCAGCAGGCGCCCGGGGCAAAAGGGCGGAAGGAGCCAAAGCTGGCTACAGCGGGCCACAGCGCATCCCTCTTTTACAGGCAAGTGCCGAGGGGCACCATTGACTCTCACATCCCTCCACCACCACCTCGAATATCTGCACCCAATGACAATGACAATGACAATGACAATGGAGCTGCCGTCCACACGCGACTTGTGCCCTTAGAGTATCATTGCCATCGGGAAGGATGCAAGCAATGGCTCTCTCTCGTGTCGGAGAAGAAGCAGTTGTCCGAGTCGGGGATCTTCTCCTTCGCGTGTAGGCACGCTCCGCTTCCGTTTCCCCACCAGGAGCAGTGGGCAAGGATACAGGGGCTGGCCTTGACCTGTCTCCCCTCCGACGTCCATAAGATACCGGTCGACTAACGTTTTATTCCTCTCTTGGAAGGCTTTCCCCCACTATTCTCCGCTCTCACCCGGCAATCGCCTGCCATGCGACCTTGGCCGGTCGCGCGAAATCACCGTTTTGCCTCCTAGCCTCGCTGACGCAGGTGTGAACCTCCGGAGATTCTAACATTGTCCTAATGTGCTGCCTCGATCCTGCAGCACGTGTATGTGTGTGGGTGGGTTGGTGTGTGTCTTATACCATCCAGCAAGCCACTTCCCTTGCTCCCCGACTCGAATCACATTGCTCGGTTGCCGTTTGTTTCGGTTCTTGGAGCGGCCGTCTCACTCAGCCTGTGTCACACCACCGCCTTCCGGTCCATCCTTCTACAAAACTTCGGAAAACCGACGTTCGGCGCGTAAGCGTCAGATACTCTGTCTGGGTGATTCACCTGCACACACCACCACCAGCACGAAGCATTTGAAATCTCGCTCGTGTGGCCAATAGGTCCCACGAATCCATGCGCCGGGATCATCCTTGCTGCTTTTGGGACACTACCTCAGCCCTACGACGCCCAGCCACGCTGCCAACTCGAGTCCCACTGCAGAGCAGCACGTCTTTTTGGTCGTATTGAACTGCAAGATCGTCGCCTGGTCCTACTCTGTTTTTCCAGTGTCTGTCATTGGTCTCCAGGTGTCTTGTCCCCGGCATTGTCAAACTTCGGATTTAACCTCTGGCAACCAGATAGACACTGCATACAGCCTCCCTCTGCTTCATCTCCCAGTGGAGCCTGGGGCGACATATGCAACCAGTCTTAGAGCGTAACCCTCCAGTGACCCCTTGATTCCTTAAGCCTTACTTTCTTTTTTTTTTTTATAATCTTGGCCAATCGGATGTGATACAGCCCCCAAGCACCCATTTCGGTGCCGATTATCAATCACTCTCTACCGCTCGGGAACGAAGCGGGCATATAAGGTGAGATGAAAGTTGGGTCGTGGCAAGGGGGTGAGGAGACGCATGCATCTAGATCTTGTCTAATGGTTGCTTTTGCCTCGTAGATCAAAACCCTGAAACTCGACAAATATAAGAAGAGCGAGATATAGACAACGCAGGGGAGGCCAGATGGAACATCCCCTGCCAGGCTCTGTGGTGGGACAGAGCCTTGTGCAGCCTAATAGTTTCGTCAGTCTACTACGAGCGGCGATGGATCTGTCATGTCACACGTATGCTGCAAAGCAAGGGCAATTCACTTGCTTTGCTTACACCCCTCTCAATAGACATAGTGCGCTGTTGGTTGACAGGCATCTACCAATTCGCTGTAGGAAATAATCATACATAATGGACAGGTCCGCTGGCGCATCGGTCAAGCAGATCAGACTCTCCAGATAGCATCCGACATTTTGGCCACGAGCGCCATTTCCTGCACGTCGTGCACACGAACAATGTCGGCTCCGCCCTGAACAGCAGCAGCAACGGTGGCTGCTGTTCCCCAAACCCTACTGGACGGCTCGTCGACCCCCGTAATCTTGCCAATAAACTTCTTGCGGCTCGAGCCAACCAGCCAGGGCAAGTTTTCCAGTCCCGGCCAGTACTTGAGCTCCTCCAAGCGCCGTAGGAGCTCGAGGTTCTGCTCTGAGGTCTTGGCAAATCCTAAGCCTGGATCCAAAATGATTCGCCAACGGCGAATACCCGCTGCTTCCGCCGCCCGGACACGAGAAATGAGCTCGGATGCGACGGTAGGAAGGAGCCCGTCAGGGTAGGACGTGAGTTTTGTCATGTCGCGGGGCGTGCCGCGCATGTGCATCAAGCAGATTGTCTTTCCCAACCGGGCTACAGTAGGAAGCATGTCAGGATCAAGAACCCCGGCTGAGACGTCGTTGATGATATCTGCACCCTTGGCTATGGCCTGTTCTGCGACGGACGCACGGTACGTATCAACACTGATGATGATGTGCTGGGCTTCGGGCAAGGAGCGGATGAGCTCGATGGCCGGCAGGACGCGAGACGTCTCTTCCTCGGCTGAAACTTCGGGACGTCCAGGAGCCGTGGACTGGCCCCCAACATCGATGATGGAAGCACCACTACGGACGATGTTGAGGATCGTTTCTGCGAGCTGCGCTGGGTCATGATGGCCCCCGTCGGAAAATGAGTCTGGCGTGAGGTTGAGAATGGCCATAACATTCGTCTTCCTCCCGCTTGCGAGAGGCATGAGTGGTTCAGCAGCGGAAGCCATAGGAGTAAGTGATAGCAATGGTTCGCCCGTAGGCAAGTCGTTCAGATGGTCTTGAATGAGCTTCCATGGCCGCGATGGATCCAATCCCTTGGAGGAGGCCAATCTACAAATGAGGACGTCAGAGATGTTCTTAAACTGCAAGGCCCTGGAGGGTTAATGCTAACTCAGCTAAAGGCCTTAGTACAAACTCTCTTTCCGTGATTCCAGGATGAGGTATGGTAAGCCGGTCATGATTGACCGTCTGGTCCTCGTAGAGGAGTATGTCCAGGTCAATATTACGAGGGCCTTTGTCTACGAGCTTTCGTCGGCCCAAATCTCGTTCAATGGATTGAAGCTCGTCTAGCAGAGGCAAAGGGTCTAGTTCTGTTTCGACCTAGATACACGTTAGATGAGGGTACGGCTGACGGAAAGAAGAATCGGTCGCTGTTGGCTCTGGGGTGCGCACCTCGCAAGCACCGTTGATGAAGCGATCTTGGTCGGCATAGTACATTGGCTCCGTCTCCCAGAGGCTGCTCGTCCGCTTGACGCGAATGCCTCTCCGGTCCATCTCATGGCAGGCCTTTTCAATCTCGGCAACTCGATCCCCCAGATTGCTGCCTAGGGCAATGTAAGCAGTCTTGGCAGTTTTCTTCTGGGCCGAAGAAGCACACGCGCAGCCAGAGTGGTTGCGGGTTGCTATGGTTGGGGAAAGGCGCCGAGGTTGCGGGTTTCGGGTCCGCGCCCCCGTGGACATGAAGCATCGTAGAGGGGGCAGGCGGACTGCGTCGGCGCAGGCGGTCGCTGGCCGTCGCGCATTCTGGCGAGCAGACGCGGAGAGGCTTCGAAGAGCCGAGCTTGAGACGTTGTTGAGCCTCATTGTGGTTGAAAGTGAGACCACAGGCCCGGCCGAGGAATGAGATTGGGATCTCGAAGCTCGAGAACAGCTACAAATTATTTCAGGTAGCTTGGCTGAGGGAGCTGCACTGAAATGGCAGTCTACTCCAGGGAGTGTACCTAAGGTAGCTCCGCTTGTAGGTAGGTACGCATGGGCAGAGTACCTTACCTTTACTAGTAGGTACTGGAGATGGTCAACGTTATGCCAAGTAATGTGATCAATTCAAGTCGTGGGCTCTGAGGGCGCAGCTCTACTTGCTGACCAAAGAAGAAAATCACGAGAAACATGTCTTTTTTTTCTTTTCTTTCTTTTCGCTCAGGATCCGCTGCGTAGGCAAAGAGAAGAAATCGTGTGAAGCAAGCCATAATCGCATGACCACAAGTACAGATCGTAACTAGTAAGGTACCTATAGGTATACTTGGGAACAAAGGTGGGCAAACGCCGCCAACTAATGAATGCAGAGCAGAGTTGATTTATGCTTCTTTGGCAGGGCGTGAAGATCAATTCGACGACAGCCTTGGCCAGGAGCGGCAAAAGCAACGAAATGGCTACAGAAATGGTTGATGGCTGGTTCTAACAATTGAGCAAAAAGCAAAATGCCATGTAGCTGCAGATGGGTCCAGGTGCCGTGGGATAAAACCGGGTTGCATTGAACATTGTCAACGAAAAGGGGATCTGCATTGGGTTAAGGCAGGTCCCACGTCACTCACCACAGGACAGGGCCATGTGCTTGGGCTTGTGCTTGTGCTTGTGCCTGTGCCTGTGCTGGCTCTAGCTCTGGCTCTGGCTCTGGCTCGTGACGTGACCCCGCCAGAAGCTCCAAAAAAGCCCCTCCCTCGCCCGTCGACGCAACTCGTCCGTCGAAACACCAAATCTACCCCTCAACAAATCCCATCCCTCAACAGCTACAAATCCTCCACCGCACGCAATCACTTTCAAGTGACTTTTCCCACCTCTCTCCCGCATCTTCGCACTTTCAGCACCACCCCATTACAATGTCTGCCCCTCAGAGCGACGCCTTCAAGAAGGCCGTGGTCGACTCCAAGAAGCTCACCTCCAAGCCCAGCAACGAGGACCTGCTCGACCTCTACGGTAGGCGCCAAACCCAGCCCTTCCCGCTCCCCTCGGACAAGGGGGGGGCGAGCTCGGCATGTGGCTGAATTCTATCCGCTGACGATACTCCTCCTCGACTACAGCTCTGTTCAAGGTCGCCACTGGCGAGGACATTAGCAAGGCTCCCGCCCCTGGCATGTTCGACCTCAAGGCAAGTTTACAAATATCCCCTACGGGCCTATCCGGCTCTTCCCAGCCTCCGACTCGGCTTTGCAAACCCTGCATCGCGTTGTGTTGAGAAAGTACTTGGGCTAACGTGTGGCCCTTCTGGCGGCTGCTTCCCTACAGGGCAAGGCCAAGAAGAACGCCTGGCAGAAGGTCGCCGACGAGAAAATCTCCGCCGAGACGGCCCAGGAGCGATACGTCGCCCTCGTCGAGAAGCTGAAGGGGTCGTGCGGCTACGACGAGAACAAGGAGCCCGAGGCCGTCGGCAACTAAGGAGAGGGAGGCTCTTGGGACACATCAAGCGTGTTGTGCTGGGGAACTGGCGCCGGTCCTGGCGGGGTTCTAGCAGCAACAGCAGGGCGACGGAGCATGGCCTCGTTTCCATTGTTTCGGCCACGCATCATGATCAAGTCGAGTCTCAAAGCTAGCATAATGCACACACGCAATGCATACAGTACACACGTACATGACGTCAATCCTCGTCCCTGTGTCATCGGTTGCAAGCTTGAACGGGAAGGAATAGTATTGTAGCTCAAAATGCGCGTGAAAAAAAAAACCAAGATGCTGTTGACTGTGATTGAAACGCATTATCGGATCCTTCTGCATGCCCTGGGTTCGCTAAGCGCGAACAGCCGGCCCACGCCGGGGTTGGCCGCCTGCTAGTAGCATGTGATGCGGGAGGCACCAGCGATTCTCACCGAAGCGCCACCCGTGTCAGAGGCCCAATGCAGTGGGCTCGGCGCCGGATTAAAGAAGGGGGGGGGGAAGAAAGTCACCTGTCACCAGCAGCAGCGGTGGTTCCATCGGCTTGGTCGAGGCCACACGGGGGGAACCGCTGGGTACCTGATGGAATGACGGCGCGGGCTAGTGCAACCACCAGCCAAAAGACAAAGACAAAGGGAAAAGGACCAAAATACGGGACGTAGTCTATGGTAGGTACAGAATACAGAGTACTGTACTGTACTAGTAGAATGCTCAACTAGCAGCTTTGCTTTTCCTCGGCTTCTTTTCCATCTTCCCCAGATTTCTGTTGCTCTGCCCCGGGGCCTCGGAAGCCGACTAGTCCAGGAAGGGAAAGTCGGTGGCCCCACAAGCCCTCCAAACCTCGGCATGTGCTCGTCGATGCGCTTCGCCCCGGCGCGACCGCAAATACCCTGACGGTTTCCCTCGTCGCCAAAAGGCTGAGCCGTCCTCTTGCTTCCTCTTCTTCCCGTCATCATCATCACCACCACCACCACCACCATCTTCCTCCTCCGAGCACGATACCAAACACGTTTGCTCGCCCTCCGAATCAGATAGAATACAATCCTGCCTCTCAGGACTGTCTGACCTGCTTCTTCCCCCCACCCTAACCCCCTTCTTTCTCCATCCTCTTCCCACCGTAACTCGCACAAGATGGCTTCACCTCGTACGTTAACTCCTCTCCCCAACCCATTCGCTCCCTCGCTGACCTGTCTACTACCTCGTAGAGAAGATCCGCACCCCCATCACCGACTTGTTCGGCATCAAGCACCCCGTGCTGCTTGCCGGCATGAACGTCGCCGCGGGCCCCAAGCTCGCCGCTGCCGTCTCCA